>CP092865.1:95788534-96018669 GCA_030710605.1 Cordylochernes scorpioides | reverse complement strand
TGCTGCTCCATGGAAAGGGAGGTGCCATTGCCCCGTTAGTCAGCCACAGTTCCCTGTTTACAGTTACCGTAGCGGCTCACGACAACCGTACTACAGGGCAGTCCCTTACTTGTGCTGCTCCATGGAAAGGGAGGTGCCATTGCCCCGTTAGTCAGTCACAGTTCCCTGTTCACAGTTACCGTAGCGGCTCACGACACCGTACTACAGGACAGTCCCTTACTTGTGCTGCTCCATGAAAGGGAGGTGCCATTTGCCCCGTTAGTCAGCCACAGTTCCCTGTTTAAAAGTTACCGTAGCGGCTCACGACACCGTACTACAGGACTGTCCCTTACTTGTGCTGCTCCATGGAAAGGGAGGTGCCATTGCCCCGTTAATCAGCCACAGTTCCTGTTCACAGTTACCGTAGTGGCTCACGACACCGTACTACAGGACAGTCCCTTACTTGTGCTGCTCCATGGAAAGGGAGGTGCCATTGCCCCGTTAGTCAGCCACAGTTCCCTGTTCACAGTTACCGTAGCGGCTCACGACACCGTACTACAGGACAGTCCCTTACTTGTGCTGCTCCATGGAAAGGGAGGTGACATTGCCTCGTTAGTCACCCACAGTTCCCTGTTCACAGTTACCGTAGCGGCTCACGACACCGTACTACAGGGCAGTCTCTTACTTGTGCTGCTCCATGGAAAGGGAGGTGCCATTGCCCCGTTAGTCAGCCACAGTTCCCTGTTCACAGTTACCGTAGCGGCTCACGACACCGTACTACAGGGCAGTCCCTTACTTGTGCTGCTCCATGGAAAGGGAGGTGCCATTGCCCCGTTAGTCCGCCACAGTTCCCTGTTCACAGTTACCGTACCGGCTCACGACACCGTACTATAGGACAGTCCCTTACTTGTGCTGCTCCATGGAAAGGCGATTGCCCCGTTAGTCAGCCACAGTTCCCTGTTCACAGTTACCGTAGCGGCTCACGACACCGTACTACAGGACAGTCCCTTACTTGTGCTGCTCCATGGAAAGGGAGGTGCCATTGCCCCGTTAGTCAGCCACAGTTCCCTGTTCACAGTTACCGTAGCGGCTCACGACACCGTACTACAGGGCAGTCCCTTACTTGTGCTGCTCCATGGAAAGGGAGGTGCCATTGCCCCGTTAGTCAGTCACAGTTCCCTGTTCACAGTTACCGTAGCGGCTCACGACACCGTACTACAGGACAGTCCCTTACTTGTGCTGCTCCATGGAAAGGGAGGTGCCATTGCCCCGTTAGTCAGCCACAGTTACCTGTTCACGGTTACCGTAGCGGCTCACGACACCGTACTACAGTGCAGTCCCTTACTTGTGCTGCTCCATGGAAAGGGAGGTGCCATTGCCCCGTTAGTCAGCCACAGTTCCCTGTTCACGGTTACCGTAGCGGCTCACGACACCGTACTACAGGGCAGTCCCTTACTTGTGCTGCTCCATGGAAAGGGAGGTGCCATTGCCCCGTTAGTCAGCCACAGTTCCCTGTTCACGGTTACCGTAGCGGCTCACGACACCGTACTACAGGGCAGTCCCTTACTTGTGCTGCTCCATGGAAAGGGAGGTGCCATTGCCCCGTTAGTCAGCCACAGTTCCCTGTTCACGGTTACCGTAGCGGCTCACGACACCGTACTATAGGGCAGTCCCTTACTTGTGCTGCTCCATGGAAAGGGAGGTGCCATTGCCCCGTTAGTCAGCCACAGTTCCCTGTTCACAGTTACCGTAGCGGCTCACGACACCGTACTACAGGACAGTCCCTTACTTGTGCTGCTCCATGGAAAGGGAGGTGCCATTGCCCCGTTAGTCAGCCACAGTTCCCTGTTCACGGTTACCGTAGTAGCAGCTCACGACACCGTACTACAGGGCAGTCCCTTACTTGTGCTGCTCCATGGAAAGGAAGGTGCCATTGCCCCGTTAGTCAGCCACAGTTCCCTTTTCACAGTTACCGTAGCGGCTCACGACACCGTACTACAGGGCAGTCCCTTACTTGTGCTGCTCCATGGAAAGGGAGGTGCCATTGCCCCGTTAGTCAGCCACAGTTCCCTGTTCACGGTTACCGTAGCGGCTCACGACACCGTACTACAGGGCAGTCCCTTACTTGTGCTGCTCCATGGAAAGGGAGGTGCCATTGCCCCGTTAGTCAGCCACAGTTCCCTGTTCACGGTTACCGTAGCGGCTCACGACACCGTACTACAGGGCAGTCCCTTACTTGTGCTGCTCCATGGAAAGGGAGGTGCCATTGCCCCGTTAGTCAGCCACAGTTCCCTGTTCACGGTTACCGTAGCGGCCCACGACACTGTACTACAGGGCAGTCCCTTACTTGTGCTGCTCCATGGAAGGGGGTGCCATTGCCCCGTTAGTCAGCCACAGTTCCCTGTTCACAGTTACCGTAGCGGCTCACGACACCGTACTACAGGGCAGTCCCTTACTTGTGCTGCTCCATGGAAAGGGAGGTGCCATTGCCCCGTTAGTCAGCCACAGTTCCCTGTTCACGGTTACCGTAGCGGCTTACGACACCGTACTACAGGGCAGTCCCTTACTTGTGCTGCTCCATGGAAAGGGAGGTGCCATTGCCCCGTTAGTCAGCCACAGTTCCCTGTTCACAGTTACCGTAGCGGCTCACGACATTTGATTGCCATATATCGATAAAATATTGTCACTCATAAATTTACACCTTTCTTTTCATCAAATATTATTTCTACAGACCTTACTTCAATGATATAAGTTCTTGAATGAGATGGCTTGGGGTAAAGGGTTCACTACTGATGAACCAAGCCCTCTCATTCAAGAATTTATATCATTGCAGTAAGGTCTGTAGAAATAATATTTGATGAAAAATAAACACAGTAAATTTATTTATGACAAAATTTTAAAAAGATTTATATTTGTTTTTAAAGAAAAAATAAAAATCAGGAAAAAGTTTCTTTTAATTTTGAATTTGCAAACTTTCGAGCAAATATACTGTTCTTTAACGGGCTGATATTCTATGTACAATCTTTTAAGGATATTTATACAAAATAATTGAAAACCTTTGTTATTGGCATGTGGGGGCGTATATCAGACTGTTCACAGCTAAAGTAATAGATATTATACTGGGATTTATTTTATTTTATTTGACATATCGGACGCGATATCCCAGCTCGGGATACTTGCGCCTAAATACATTTTAGTAGATTATATACAATTCATTTTATACAATTTAATAACCGGACTAAAAACATAATTAAAACTCAAACGTTGGCACTCTAAATACAGAAGAGAAAATCCAAAATGGATTATTTTATCAACCTATATACAACTCAATAACCGACTAAAAACACAATTAAAACTGAAACGATGGTTTTCTCAAACAGAAGAGAAAATCCAAAATAAATTATTTTAGCAACCTATATACAATTCAGTATATACAACACAATAACCGGTTAAAAACACAATTAAAACTGAAACTATGGTTTTCCTAAACAGAAGAGAAAATCCAAAATGAACTTACAAAAATTATTGAATTTTACATAAGTGTCTTTGTTATATACAAATTCGCAAACCTCTTCGATGGGATAAAAATGATTACTTCTGTAGCTGTGGAATTTCTAATATTTCTATATTTAAAAAAATATATATTTTATTTTTATTCATTGATAATTCTACTTTTTGTTATAATCGATTTTAGAATGACTTTCAGTTTTGTTGTAAATATGCGTAGTTAACATATCTTTCTTTTTAAATCACTAATATAGGAATAACTTTATAAATTCTATATAATGTGAAAATAACTAATATGTAATCTTTCCTCAAGAAATTGAAAATAAAAGCTACTTGATGGTAAATAATTATCTTATTTTTTTATCGCGACTGCACCTTCAACCCTTTATCTTATCGATCCTTTATCTTTTCAATCCTTTATCTAACAACAAACAAATAATTCATAACATATATATATAGAAGCATAGGGCGCTTCTCCCGTCAAAATAAACACCAAAAACTGACGCCATCTATTGACCGTCGCCCCAACTAGCGGCCTCGGGTCGGTGACAAAGCCACAACACCAGCTTTTGCAAATTGAAAAGCGTCCACCTAGAGACCATGGTTTCGGGCTAATGGCCCTCGTCAGTCTAGGGCGGACTTTATTCCATGAGATCCACACGGGATCTAATGGAATCTTGACAATCTGCCAAAGAGGTGTTTTGCTGGCAAGGTGGCTGGACCAAATCTATGGCTAGAATATAGATGGAAAAATTGCCGGGAGGAAATTGATTCATAGAAGCATAGGGCGCCTCTCCCTTCAAAATAAACGCTAAAAACTGACGCTATCTATTTTGGCGTTTATTTTGACGGGAGAGGCGCCCTATGCTTCTATGGATCAATTTCTGCCGGCAATTTTTCCACCTATATATATATATATATTAATTTAAACCAACAACCCCATATTGTATATAACTTATAACAAGATTTTCATGTTGTATAATAGAAACACATCTGTAAATGATTATACGCATGATTGACATGTGTCATTACAGCATCATATGTAATTTACTTTGTACAAACTGAGGATAAATAAATAAAACTCTGTAATAGATTAAGAGTTGAGCTAAAGCAAGAGATAGAAGTCAGAAACATCTAAAATCGAAATAGATGGAAGTCACAAAACAACATCTAAAGATAGATTGGAAACTGTCAGGACGGCGCCAGTTTAGAATTTCACCAGACGATCCACACTCTTCGCATCTGTTGAAATGCAAAACTCCCTTTCTCGGGAAATGTATATATAAGGGCCCCGTCTTAACCTATAAATACAGTCACTTTACAGTCACTTGATAGTCACTTCACCATCTGCGTGAGCCCTCGTCGGTTGTACCCCAGGTCCACCTCATCGACCATGTAGACCAGTAAGAACTATTCTATCTCCATCTTTCGCTCCTAGCTCAACTTTTATCTGTTCACGGAACTTTTTTAGTGCTACTGTGTCTTCGTTTTTGTGTATGGACATTACAAGCTTTCCACTCTGCCTCGACCACGACTGCCTGTACTTTGTGAGAACTGTAAAAGGTCTTCCAAGGTGCAGAGAGGTACTGGAAAACTCCCCATCCTGACTGTTCCTCTCGGTCAACACAGTATAGCGAGAGTTACAGGGACTCACACCATAGTTTAAGTCGACTGGATACCTCATCACAGATTTAGTCGACAGGATTCTACAAGATGCTACCAGACATCACCACATATACACACAAACAATTATATAGATAATTTGTCAGGGTTATTGTTATATTAGTATTCTATGGACACGACCATGATAAAAGAAAATATTTTGCACACAATCAAATTCATCAGAACATAGGTACAACACTCTCTTTGGCAACGTTAATTTTTATCTCAAATTTTCCCTGTTTTTCAGGGAAATGGCTTCGAAATGACACTAGCAATTTTTCCTTATCTTAATTACATTTGTTCCCATTATAAATTACCACATAATTAAATGTAATATATCGTCAAACATACGTGTTCATTAATTTGTTTGTTTGCAGCGTTGTTTTTAAAATATAGTACCAGTTAAGACACGGTATATCCGATCTGGATAATTGCTCGTGAAACTATTTACAATAATTGTAGTAAAGTAGGTAACAGAATTATCAAAAAGAAAATAAACAATTAAGAAAAAGAACATTAAATAAACATAACCATTAAACAAATAAGCAACAACATAAGCAGATAGAAGAAATCGCAAGGTAGTTATTTACAGTATGTTAAGCAATGATGGAAGTTGATGAAGTTATCTGTAATAATTAGTATCGTGGAGAGAGAAAGTTGATCAAGTTGAGCTATTTACAATGAGTTATGTTCTAAAGTAACTTATTAATTATTTACATTGATGTAAATCAAGTCGCATAGCAGTGTAAATAGAATTATATTGTAATATATATCGATTTTTATCTTCATTTGCGGTGAATCCATGGTAAATCCATGTATAATAAATTTCCTCTAAATTTACCCAGACTATTTATTAGCTTGATTGTATTTATATAATTTTTACTGTATATAAATATCATATTACCATTAAGGTACTATTACTGTTATTCCTGTATGTATCCTACATTTCTGTGCTTGGAGAATCTGTATAAGATTAAAAGGTCTTATTATAAAATAAATGAAGCTTCCAGGGTTAAGTTTATTGTGCTATTATATTAGATATTTAATATTAGATTATTTAATCATAAAAATTAACTTAATAATATCTCATTTGAAATCTACAATGGAAAAAAGGCATAACAAAATACTGGAACATTGGGTTCAAAAATACCTCGTACTAAAAGGTCTTAATAAAGCTTTTTTTTTTGCTGTTTGATATATTGATGCAAGGGAATATATATTTCGAAATATGTTTATATATTATTCGTATATATTCCTTTGCAAATAGAGCAATTCATAAATAAATCTTTAATTAAAAAGGCATATATTGGATCCAAATATAATTTATTTTACCAATATTTCAGTTGGCTGAACACCAACCTTTATCAAGGTATTATAACATTTTAAAGTGTGTCAACAACAAACTCAGCGCCATAAAACGTTAATAAAATTAAGTTTAAAAATATACTTTTGCTTATATATATATTTTTTAAATTTATTTATTTATTTATTTATTACAAAACACACGCTATATCCTATGTGGATATTTGCACGTAAATGTTTAATATATTTTATGTACATAGTTTTTAAATATATATATACAAATTATTTATAGTTTTAGAAAGAGAGTGAAAGTTATTTAAATTTACATTTTTAGAGCAATAAATTATACAAGAAATAAAGGTTATTTACACACATATTATCAAAAGTCCAATATATCTTTAGAATTACAACCACTATATATATTTGTTGTTAATTTTTGATTGAAGAGTTGGAGCATATAAAATATATTTATTGGCTTATATACTTAGCAAAACATTATAAAAGTAAGAAATGATTAAAATATTATATATCTAAATACAAAATGTTATTTAAAAATTAAAGATCATCCTTTGTTCTTCATGTCAAAACATTCTTCTTTGTTCTTCATGATTTTTATTGATGTTCCTTTTTTCACAGACATTATACCTTCATACAGTTACGAGCGTCATTCCTCATCTCCTAATCAACTCTGTCACCGTTTGCTTTTTTTTTTTGGAATGGCGCCCTCCTATTGGTTGGCTACGATCACGCCACCTTTGCCCCCCCCACCCCCCATCATGCCTCCCCCACTCGCTTTTTCGTTTTTGTAACTATTGTGTTGGAGCGGGTCGCTCCTTAAATAAATGCATATATTAGTTAATAACTAAATGGAATCCTCTCTTTCTTTTTCCCAGTATGAGACGCCTACGGAAGCCAACAGTACATAGACAGATAAAGCACATAGGCTATAGTTATTAACTAACATATGCATTTATTTAAGGCGCCAATTTATAATTGTAACAAATAGTATTTGAATAAAAACATTCAATCGGGTAAAACACGGGCGTTGCCCGGGTCATTCGGCTAGTACCTTCATATTTAAAATAAAATATAAATACATTGAAATATATAGTCAACTAATAATAAAAAATAAATAAAATCATAGAAAAACTTTTCAATGTGTTTTCTTTTTTCATAAAGAGAAATAAGAATATCTAAATATTTACAAATTTTGAATATATAGTGTAATAAAAACTAATAATCCTTTTATAATTTATTTTGAAATTGAATATACGAAAAATTTTCTCTTTTTAGAGTAAAATCAAATTTATTATTCTATTTTTATCTTTCAACGCGTAAATTATTGCCATGAAATTTTGTTAAATTTTGAAAAAACTTTAACTCGAATAGTTTAGTTAAAAAGTATAAACGCAAGCCACATAATTAAATTTCAAGTGTTTTTACGAACTACCAAAAATGTTCTAAACAAATTTTGTTATAATCTTGTGTGGCCCTTTTTTTCAAATTTATTTCTTTAAAAAAACTTTCAAGGTGAGAAAAAAAAATTATTGAAAAGTCGGTCTCTTTTATTGAATTTTTTGAAAGTGTGTTATTGAAAATTGAATAAATAGCAAAATATTAGAAGTCGTGTGCAAAAGTCGAACTGCTTGTGTAAACATGTGGTGTAATTGCAGTAAAAGCAGGTCGCTAACTGCTTACCATGATTATCATTGCCTTTACCACGTGTACTAGGGATAATAAAAATAGATGTCATAATATGTGGAAATGTGTAAATAAAGATAGCCTGTAGTATGAGGAAAGGGAAGATAAAATTTCCTGAACAGAACATCCCCCTGGTGACCATATGTTCAGTTTCTGACTTTCGGACTTGTCAGTCCTTCAACAGGAGTATCACCCGTTTAACTCCCCTTCCCCTTGGGGACTAATATATCCTTCTTAAAAGAGTTTAAAAACATCTGTATTTGATAATTGGGGACACAATTTTCATGGAGGTCGACTCCACGATGATTGTTCCCAGGGTGGTCCTCAAAATTTCTCTTTTTCCTCCGATCTACTCCTCACGGATTTTTGTTCCCGAATCCTGTCTCCTGTGTCCGTCCTTAACAGTTTCCACACAAATACCACGACTGCTATGAAATTACCACATATATATATATTATTCCAATTCCATGTGTCAAATGTGGTATTATTTCTTTTTTGGCTTAATAGTATGTCTAATATAGAACTTATGCAAATGAATATGTAGAGGTTTCATTAATTAAATAAATCATTTAATTTATATTTTGGAAATTTTCGCTTTTACTAGCTATAAATGAAATTTATTCTGGAATGTGTTAATAGAAAAACTAATCATAAAGATAGAGGCTGCCTGGCCGGCATTCATAGCTTCTTAAAATTAAAGATATTTTGGTCAGTAAATCTTTTTATTATCTCGACGTTTGGAAACGTTTTTTTCAACGCCTCATAAATGAAATCTCTGCATATTCATTGGCATAAATGTTCAATATTTGACATACTATTAAGCCAAAAAGAAATAATACCACATTTGACACATGGAGTTGGAAGAATATATATATATGTGATAATTTGATAGCAGTCGTGGTATTTGTGTGGCAACTGTTAAGGACGCATACAGGAATCTTTAATTTTTATTTTGCTCCTGACGAGGACAAAAGAATTTTGTCGAAACGTCAAGATAATAAAAAAGACTTATACTGGCCGAAGTATCTTTAATATTAAGAAAAATTCTTACAACTCTGAACACTCGGATTTTCCTGGAAAATCTCCTAAAGATTTCTTGAAAAAAGCCATGGTCCACCTGTGCTGTGTGAGCAGAAGAGCTTAAATTGACTTGTTCCATTATATGCATGTTCCATATGTGAATACCTGTTTTCTTTCCTCTTTTCGCTCTCCACTTCTCCCACCCATATTTCCAAAAAAAAAAAAATTTTTTTTTTCCAAATCCATATTCTTATTTTCCATAGGATTATTCAAATAATAATCTGTATATATTTACCATGTGTATATAATCTTTCTCCATTTTTACCCCTTTGTATATTTCCCACTTTCATGGGTTTCTCCGTTTTGTAACCCCAAGGAGAATCCTCTGTAAGACCTGTGTGTCTTAATAAAGGTTTTTGTGTGTGTGTATATTGAGAAAAATTTATGTTTATTCTAAATAACGCACAGAAATACACCAATTTTATATTCTCTTTTTTTTTTCAAATTAACTTTTTATTTTATAAAAGCACACGATTTTAACACTAATACATAACAGTCTTTAGTGTACATCATAATGTGTTTTTGTGTAATATGTAATAATGTATGTAATAAATGTAGTATGTAATTATTCACTCCTTTGAAGTTTATTGTGATTAGTTTTCATTAGATCCCCAAAATAATATTGACACGTGGAAAATTAGGAAAGACAAACTTCAGGATGACACAGCAATTTATTTTAAGTTTCGAACCAAGGTTGTGGAAATACGAAACCGTACACCTAACCATTAAGCTACGCTTGGCATTTTATTTTAAGGCAAGAACAAACTATGAATGATAAACAAAAGATAAGCAAAGAAGGAAGTTCACAGAGTAGCAAAGTATAAACATCAAAAATGATACTCTGTTAATAAAAATAATAAATAATTTGCTACAATATATATTCCCCCCATCTTTCAAAACATCGTCTGCTCTAAATTTTTGTTCACACATGGTTATCTCGTGTGTGTTCAATAAAGATCACTGTAATATCTTTCAGAGTTATTGTCTGAATCCCGATATACATGCTTAAAAGTACAACTTCCTCAAGTTTTGTCCATGAATGTATTGTCTGAATCCCAATATGCTAAAAGGTACAACTTCCTTAAGTTTTGTCCTTGAATGTATTGTCTGAATCCCGATATACATGCTGAAAGGTACAACTTCCTCAAGTTTTGTCCATGAATGTATTGTCTGAATCCCGATATGCTAAAAGGTACAACTTCCTTAAGTTTTGTCCATGAATGTATTGTCTGAATCCCGATATACATGCTAAAAGGTACAAATTCCTTAAGTTTTGTCCATGAATGTATTGTCTGAATCCCGATATACACATGCTGAAAGGTACAACTTCCTCAAGTTTTGTCCATGAATGTATTGTCTGAATCCCGATATGCTAAAAGGTACAACTTCCTTAAGTTTTGTCCATGAATGTATTGTCTGAATCCCGATATACATGCTAAAAGGTACAACTTCCTTAAGTTTTGTCCATGTGTGTATTGTCTGAATCCCGATATACATGCTAAAAGTATAACTTCCTTAAGTTTTGTCTCTGAATGCGCATTGTTTAAACTGTATTTTAAAAGGGAGAGGTGCATCTTTATTTTGTTATATAATTATACAAATTAAAAAATACTATTTACTATTGTCATTTTATTATTCAAACGATATAAATTGTCAACACTCTCGGAAATAAATACACAAATATCATTTTATAGATATTATAATTTGTTAAAAGAATAGAGAAATTATGTTTTAGTGTAAGGGAGAGCTATTCTATGCAACTCCGATGTAATTTGCACGCTCAGACAAAAGGACAATGTTGAAAGAAGACAAAGAGATTGCTATTGTCGTCAAACGTTAGCTTGCTTAACACAGGAAAACCCTTCGGTCAAATCCCTAACTCCACGGGTTTTTTTTACTATCTTACAACATTTCTGTAAAGACACTTTGTGAATCTTCTTTAATTATACCCTAGTAAAAAAATTACTTAACCAGAATTTTCCAAAAAAAAAAAGTCGGTGGACGATTAGGTAACACCCTCGATTCCCGACAGCCATGAACAAAGATTGAATCCCACGTTAACATTTTGTTTTAATATGTGAATAACCTTCACATTCATTGTTGTAATTATCATAAACTAGGTTGTTCTTGTTGAGCGGTACCTTGTAAAGTTACTTCGACACTGGAACAGTCCAATACAAGAAGAAAAGAGTCGGTGGACAAGTAGGTAACACCCTCGATTCCCGACAGTCATAAACCGGGATTGTATCCCACGTTAACATTTTGTTTTAATATGTGAATATCCTTCACATTCATTGTTGTAAATATAATATACTTGGTTGTTGAGCGGTACCTAGTAAAGTAAGAGTTCTAATACTGTATTGGACGATTCTGCTTATATACGCAGCACTGAAGGATGGAATCTCAGAAATGGTTTTCAAGAAAACTATGGACATAAGCTTATAGGACAGTAGAATTACATATAAATATTTGCATCGAGCAATGCTCTTCCGCAAACAATAAAGACAAGGTCAGTTTGGCATAAATTAACACAATGCAATAACGCGCCATCAAATTCTATTGTAGGACCAGAAACCTGAAAGAAAAAAAAAATTCCCAACAAAAAATATCAAATAATTCTCGAGTAATGAATTTTATTTTTTAATTTGAGTATTTCAGACCAATTTTGCCAAATTGATCAGATTCTGTTTAATGACGACTTATTCCAATTTTGATAAATTATTTTTTTAGGACCAAAATCCTAAATTACATCCAAAAATATGAAATAACTCTCTAGTTGTAAAACGACATTTGAAAACTATCCCGCATGTGTTTCTTTTCAACGAAAAATCAAAATTTATTTCAAGGAGAAAAATAACGATTATTTCTAACCTTAGGGATGAAGTATGAAAGGATGAATTGTGAAGAGTAATGATAAACGGAAAAATAAAGTGTCCAGGGATGGGGAACTCTCTAGTTATTGTTTTCAAAGATTTTAGAATTTTGTAACAATTTGGCAAAATTGACCAGATTCTTGTTCCATGACGACCTATTCCAATTTCGATACGACTGAACATAAAGCTAACCTATGTTATCCCGCTAGTCCAATTCACAGTCGTATTAAAAAATACGTCAAAAACTTGACGCCATACATTACATTCCACCCCATAGATGTAGGAACTCTTTTATATATAACACAATAGTTCACGAATTTATAAAATTTAATTTCAAGTCTCGAGATATCATTCCACCAGCACGTATCATCCACCACGCTGCACGTATATTTTCAAAATTTTATATCACAAACAGAAATAATTAAATAAAAAGACATCAAAATATCATTTATTTTACCAATATTTCAGTTGGCTGAACGCCAACCTTTATCAAGTTTATTTTGATCCAATATATGCCTTTTTAATTAAAGATTTATTTATGGATTGCTCTATTTTCAAAACAGAAATAATGTATTTTTTTTCTCTCAATATATAATAAGTATTTAAAATATGTATATAATAATGTGTGTATATAAATATTGTATTTATTATTAAGTTGTTAACGCGATAATCCTGTTGAAGGACTGACAAGTCCGAAAGCTTGAAAATAAAAGCTAGTATTAATACAAGAAACTTAACCCTGGAATTAAGAAAAAGGCATCTACTTATCGTGCAAATGAAAGTTGCTGATGGCTTGCGCCATCTATCGGAATAAATATCAACTATTCTCGTTGATTTCTAATTATTCCAGAATTTGAATTATTTAACCCTGGAATCTTTATTTATTTTATAATACATTACTCTCTCTCTCTTGGCAAAATTCTCATTTGTATCTTATCCATAGATAACGTCTAGCCATTTTGCCAGCTAAACACCTCTTTGACAATTCTTCTTTAAAAAAAATGACGACTGTTTTGTCTTTTTACATAAAAACCGTTAAATCCAGAGAAATCACTCCTCCATAAAGGAAATTATTTGGGAATAGGGAAAATTGATCATTTTCATTATAATAAAAAATGGGGGTCAGTGGAAGGATTGTCTAAACCGTTGGTTTTCGACCGCTACGACCCGGGTTCGATTCCCGCATTGGGCACTTTTTTATGTATATAAAAAAATGCTCCAATGGCCCCCGATTCTTGCAAAAGTACAAACCCCACCAGCGAGTGCAAGTTACCAAACGGAGCTCTGGCACATTTGTAAGTGCAAAGTTGAACTGCTTTTCACATGTGTAGACATGTGGTGCACTTACACTAAAAGCAGTCGCTAACTTTAACCCACCATGATTATCATGACCTGTATCACGTGTATTAGGGATAAGAAAAAAATATATATAATAAAAAAAAAAAAAAAAACTTTACGTTATTTAAATGAGTGCATTTTGAAACAAAAATATGACTTTGAATCATTAATCTAGAGAAACTATAATTTTTTTAATATAATTCCAATATATCTTCAAGATAAATACAAATTTGGAAAGATTTTAATAATCATAGATTCAAAAGATTTAATTTTTTTTTAAAGAAAATAGCTTCATTGAACAATTTTTAATAAATTGCTTTAATTTTCTAATCAATCTTGAATATTATCATTTTAAAAGTTTTTAATGATTTTTTTTAACAAAAATAAATCGCAAACTTTACTCTTTTTTTTTTAGCTTATAATCTTCGTCTGCTATTGTTTTTTTTTTTTAGATCGTCTGCTTCGATTTTTTTTAATCGTCTGCCGAGAAATGTTTGAATATAAATCAAACGATATTTCTCTTTCTCACAGACACAAAGGATTGTTTCATCTTTATACGTTAATACACATATTAATGATAAAGATCGATAAATAATTATTTAATGATATTTTAATGGCTTTTATTAGAAAATTATTCAATTGTTATATCAAAAGTGACAATAACAATAGTTTTCACCATTTTAGATATTTCCTTTTTTTAGGAAACTGATAAAAAGGTAAAAAAAAACTAGTTTTATTATGATTTCTATTCAATCTATATTGATGTTAATATGAATTATAAAATTTAATATAATATTATCACGTCAAAGATTATTGAAGACAAACTTCAGAATGATACAGAGCAATTTTTATTTGATATTCACTCATGGACAAAACTTAAAGGAAGTTGTACCTTTTACCATGTATATCGGGATTGAGACAATAACTCTGAAAAAGAGAGAGAAACTATCTTTATTTACGGGGCTGCTAACCAAAATGAATGATTCTTGAGCCCCGATGGACGCATAAAGCGGAATATATATAAAGCACAGTTGGAGGGGCCTGGGGATGGGTGGCCAGGGGATCATCGCCAGGTGAGGCCAAGAGAGCCAGGAAATAACTCTGAAAGATATTACAGTAACCTTTATTGTGAAGAGACACACAAGATAACCAAGTGTGAACAAAATTGATTCTTGTCTCCTTCAAAAGAAAAAAAAAATAACGACCGACGACATCAAATACTTTTCACTTACTTAAGTTTTGTTCATGAGTATATTATATACTAACGTCTGTACAAATGTATAAGGTGCCTTTTTTATGCATGAATACCTTTCTTCAATACTATCGTTATATATTCTGGGCTATGATTGGTCCAATCATTTCACTAGCTTTAACACCTGTTTGGTAAATTGGACCGATTTCATAATTTCTCTCTTAGGAAGTTATGGAATTGAAGCCGTCCCTGTATTGATAAGGGCCTTAGTTCAAAACCATGGTATACAGGTACCAGAAATTTGAGGAATACTATGGGGGTGCCAATGATAATTTCAAGGGATTCTTTGATACTTCAAGAATTGTTGTATATATATTAATTAATTGTTACCACAGAGTGTGTGTAAGCTCACAGGTAAATAGGCGCTAACCAAAACAGAAAAAAAAGTTCCTTTGTTCAAAATTAGTTTCCCTTTTTTATATTTTGTTCTCTCTCTTGTAAATCAATAAATATAATGTTTAATTAATAATTATTGGTATCAGTTTCATTAATAATTCTAAGCAAAGTCAGCAAGAATTCCTAACTATGTTCAACCCAACTTCTATAACGTTCAATTTTTTTACTGGACATGGTGACTTCAACACATATTTGTTTAGAATTGGCAAAATTGATTCACCTGCATGCACTTGTGGAAACGAACAACAAACCCCTGAACACCTTCTGATAAACTGTCCATTAACTTCTGATCTAAGGAAAGAAAACCAACTTTACCTGACTAATACAAAACAAGTTGCTTACAATAAAGACCAATACATTAAGTTTAATATATTCTGCAGGATGTATATTACAAGGCGAAAGTGTTGACTGTACATATTTCAAGCTACTATTTCTAATTGCTATATGCAAAATTTGACATCGAACGTTTAATTTTCATAATTCCTAATGATTCAATTGTGTTAATTGTATATAATGTAAGATATACACGCAATTATCCTAATTGTGGATATGGCGTGTCTCTCCCAACTGTTAAATAAATATATAAAAATGGTGTACAGGTTGTTGGCTTTTTGTCTGAATTTACTAAAGCTGGTGTTGAGGATCATTCTTTATAAATCACTAGTAAAGTTTATTTTACTAGAGTGATGTACAGTGCCATCGTTCTTATGTATATTTAAAGGGAGAGGTGCCTCTTTTGGTACATGAATATTATTCTACCGCAACCTTATGTCGTATTTTAGCCTGAAAAACGGTCCTTACCATTTCACTAGTTTAAACACCTGTTTTGGTAAATTAGACCGATTTTATAACATCTCTCGGTAGGATGGTATGAAGCCGAAGCCGTCCCTGTACTGATGAGGGACATAGCCAGAAATCATGAGTATACAGGTTGTTGGCTTTTTGTCTGAATTTACCATAACTGGTGTTTAGGCTTATTGTTTATCATCATTAGTAAAGTTTTCGGCTAGGGTGATGAGCAATGCCATCATTCTGTTGAATAATCAAAGTGAGATACTTATTTTTGTATCAATTGTTTTTTTTTTAATTCTTCTAAATATAAATTAAATAATACAAATTGTTTCTGGAGATGAGATTCTTTCCCTATTTATCAATGCATTCTTAAGTTTTCGGGGATCTCTACCCCTCTACAGGAGTACACAGTGGCGAAGTACGATATCTACATCATTCTTCGTAGATCACGAAATACGTGGTGTCGCTGGAGACCCACTGGCGATTCTCCACCAAACTCTGCAGCGCTGACAGAGGCGCCATATTCATTGTACATAGTGTATATAATCCACTAGCCGAATGACCCTGGCAACGCCCGTGTTTTACCCAATTGAATGTTTTGATTCAAATACTATTTGTTACAATTATAAATTGGCGCCTTAAATAATTGCATATGTTAGTTAATAACTATAGCCTATGTGCTTTATCTGTCTATGTACTGTTGGCTTCCGTAGGGTTCTCTTACTGGGAAAAAGAAAGAGAGGATTCCATTTGGTTATTATCTAATACATACATTTATTTAGGGAGCGACCCGCTCCAACACAATAGTTACATAAATAGCGAGTGGGGGGGCAAAGGTGGCGTGACCGTAGCCAACCAATAGGAGGTCGCCATTCCAAAAAAAAAAGCTAACGGTGACAGAGAGAGATGATTGATTAGGAGATTAGGAGATGAGGAATGACGCTCGTAACTGTATAATCCATATTATTATTATTATTTTTTTAATAGTGCAGACTGTGCACTTTGTATGTATTGACAAAATGTCAATAAAACCTAATAGGAATAATATTCGTTTATGTATTCCTGTCGAAGAGAAGAAATACCCGAAAACTTGAGAATGCATTGAAAAAAAGAGAAAGAATCTCATCTCCAGAAACAATTTGTATTATTTAATTTATTTTGAATTTGCTATTAAAAGGGTATTGTAGCTTTATTTCACTGATCTCTGATTTTGAGTAGTCATTTTTTTTGGGATATTAAAAATATTTAAACAAGGTAAAATCCTCTAGAGTAACTTGGTAAAGAAAACATTCAAGACAAAGAGGATGAGTTTCTTTTTATGAACATGCGTTCGAGCTTTCGGGCATAATGTCGCCCTTCAACAGGAATAAAACTACAAATATAATCAAGATACGTCTATATATATACAGGTGATTAGCATAAACAAGAAAACTATTATTTTTAGAGAGATAAAATTTAAGTTTTATGTATGATATACAATCTTAAATTTTATCTCTCTAAAAATAATAGTTTTCTTGTTTATGCTAATCACCTGTATATATATAGACGTATCTTGATTCTATGTGTAGTTTTATTCCTGTTGAAGGGCGACATTATGCCCGAAAGCTCGAACGCATGTTCATAAAAAGAAACTCATCCTCTTTGTCTTGAATGTTTTCTTTACCATATTAAAAATATGTTTTTCAATATATAATGGATGTTTAAGATGTTTGTATCTCATTATCACATAGTTTGCGGATTTCAGCAAATTACAAAAATGTATAAGATGCCGCAATTCTTTTTTATTAATTGTATAAAATAGCTTTCGGACAAGCTCTTTCTCAGTTCTTGTATCTGAAGGGATTTGTGTAGAAGTATGAAGTTTGTCAAGAGGATAGTATGGTGTGTGTAGTCATCTCTAGATATTTGTTGTGTTATTTATTTGTGAATTTTTGCTATAAAAGCGTGTTGTGGTTTTATTCTTTGATCTCTGACTCTTAGTATTATTTTTTAAAGCATATTATAAATATTTATAATTAGAATATAATGCCGCTTATGATTGTAAAACGACATTGGAAAATATCCCGCATGAGTTTCTTTTAAATGAAAAATCGAAATTTATTGTTTTAAGGAGAAATAACAACTACCGCATCTCTATGGTTAGAAATTGTCGTTTTTTTTTCTCCTTTAAAAATAAATTTCGATTTTTCATTTAAAAGAAACTCATGCGGGATATTTTCCAATGTCGTTTTACAATATTATAAATATATTTTCAAATATATAGAGGATGTTAAAGATGTTTGTATTTCATTATCACATAGTTTGCGGGGATTTCGGAATATTATTTTAAAAAAAAGGTATAAGATGCCGCAATTATTTTTTATTAATTGTATAAAATAGCTTTCGGACAAGCTCTTTCTCAGTTCTTGTATCTGAAGGGATTTGTCAAGAAGATAGTACAGTGTGTGTAGTCATATACAGAAACCTATTATATTATTTATCTGTGAATTTGCTATAAAAAAAAGCGTGTTGTGGTTTTATTCTTTGATCTCTGACTTTTAGCATTCTTTTTTAAGCATATTAAAAATATATTTTTTTCAATATATAGGGGGGTGTATAACATGGATGTATCTGAAGGGATTGATTAAACGTAAAGAAGTGTATCGAGAAGAATGGGTGTGCAGGAAACATGTCACGGGAAGACTCCTCAGTCGTCCCTGAAAGCTTGTGCCGCTCCAGAAGTCAGATCTACAAGTTCAGTATGACTTGGATCATCTACAACTTCAGTTTCCAAGGGAAACGTCCCGGAGATGTGTTGTATAGCGCGGAGTTCCAGGCGGTAGAACGTCCAGATCTACGATGGCGTCTCAAACTCTACCCACATGGTGAAAGTGAAGAAGTTAGTGAACATGTATCTATCTATCTTAGTCCAAACGGTGATGCCAAAGCTCGCTACAGAATTTCTATCATCGATATGGATGGATACGAAAGCTTTTCACTCAACACTCACATCGTTCGAACCTTCGCTAGAGAAAATGGATGGGGATCGAAGAAATTTATAAGACGTATTCGACTTCTTGGAAACGCTGAACATCTTCTACCGAATGATTGTTTCACGTTATACTGCGAAGTGGAAATGATAAGTGAAGTCGTTACACGTGATGATTCCCTAGAATGTTTCCTCAATACGGATAACATCGCCAAAGATATTGGGAAACTGTTTAACGATCGAAATTTGAACGATATCGTGATTGAAGTAAATGGACAAGAGTTGGTCGCTCATAAAGCCATCTTAGCAGCAAGATCACCCGTATTTGATGCTATGTTCCGTCATCAGGTTAAAGAAACCGAATATAACCGTGTCGTAGTTGACGATGTGGAATACGAAACGTTTAAGGAATTCTTACAATTTATTTATACGGAGACTACACAGTCTTTAGATGGTGGGGCATCAACACGTGCGTTACTGATGACGGCAGATAAATATGATGTTCAGACATTGAAGATGGTCTGTGAGAAGGCAATAGCATCGACAACTTCGGTGGAAAATGCTACAGAAATCCTAGCTCTCGCTGAACTCTACAATGCCAGACATCTAAGACATTATGTTATCCACTTTGTAACGGAACATATCTGTGAAGTGAGGAACACCAATGGATGGAAATCCTTGACCCCAGGAATGTTAGAAGATATCATCGGCTCACTCGCTGCTTGTGCCGCTCCTGCTCCACCTGCCAAACGTCCAAGAAGATGGTAGTCAACCAAATTCAACATTGATTTGCATACTTTCCAGATAGCGCACATATTTGCATAAAATATAGATAAATCATAATGAGAAAATATAAAATTTTTTGATTCTTTTTGAAGACTCTTCCTATAAAATTTAATTTTAAATATCATTAACACATACGATAATACCGTACAATTGAGTTTATCATACACATATATATATACACTCACGGAACAAGGCTTAGTGGAAAGTGTTTAATGTCGGCGGTCGTCTTTTTTTTTTTTTTTTTTTATTAAAGAGACAGAAAAAAATGTGTTCTCACACTTTGGATTCAGACAATACACTCATGGACAAAACTTAAGGAAGTTGTACCTTTTACCATGTATATCGGGGTTCAGACAATACACTCATGGACAAAACTTAAGGAAGTTGTACCTTTTAGCACGTATATCGGAATTCAGACAATAACTCTGAAAGATATTACAGTGACCTTTATTCAAGCCACACAAGACAACCAAGTGTGAACAAAATTGCCTCTGTCTCCTTAAAAAAAAAATAGACGACCGGCGACATCAATGAACTTCTACTTCCTTAAATTTTGTCTATGAATATAGTATAAAACTTTATTTGTTATTAACTCATAAAAACAAACAATCTCTCTTTAACAAATATTGAAAAAAATAAGTTAAGAAAAATACATCTTCTAATGGTTCAACTGAGCGTTACTGATGGTTTGTGCCATCTATTGGAATAAATAACATGGTTCAGTGCACTCACGAACCTTAAATAACCGTACCGTGTTATAACAGGAAGTCCCTCATTGAGTTTACCCCACAGTGTGGGGGGGGGGGGGGGGTCAATAGCCTGAAACCTTACCTGAGTGGCATTTTGAATTATCAAGGGTATCCTTTCAATCTTTATGCCGATATATGGCGCAATCCATCATCAAACGTTTAGTTATACGATCAGTAAATGGTATTTGATTGAGTTGATCACCTTATCTATTGTTGTTGTCACTCATTCCTTCTTATGGACTCATGGACAAATGGAAGTTGTACCTTTCAGCATGTATATCAGGATTCAGACAATACACTCATGGACAAATGGAAGTTGTACCTTTCAGCATGTATATCAGGATTCAGACAATACACTCATGGACAAATGGAAGTTGTACCTTTCAGCATGTATATCAGGATTCAGACAATACACTCATGGACAAAACTTAAGGAAGTTGTACCTTTCAGCATGTATATCAGGATTCAGACAATACACTCATGGACAAATGGAAGTTGTACCTTTCAGCATGTATATCAGGATTCAGACAATACACTCATGGACAAAACTTAAGGAAGTTGTACCTTTTAGCATGTATATCAGGATTCAGACAATACACTCATGGACAAAACTTAAGGAAGTTGTACCTTTTAGCATGTATATCGGGATTCAGACAATACACTCATGGACAAAACTTAAGGAAGTTGTACCTTTTAGCATGTATATCGGGATTCAGACAATACACTCATGGACAAAACTTAAGGAATTTGTACCTTTTAGCATGTATATCGGGATTCAGACAGTACACTCATAGACAAAACTTAAAGAAGTTGTACCTTTTAGCATGTATATCGGGATTCAGACAATATGCTCATGGACAAAACTTAAGGCGTTGTACCTTTCAGCATGTATATCGGGATTCAGACAATACACTCATGGACAAAACTTAAGGAAGTTGTACTTTTCAGCATGTTTATCGGGATTCAGACAATACACTCATGGACAAAACTTAAGGAAGTTGAACCTTTCAGCATGTATATCGGGATTCAGATAATACACTCATGGACAAAACTTAAGGAAGTTGTACCTCTTAGCATGTATATCGGGATTCAGACAATACACTCATGGACAAAACTTAAGGAAGTTGTACCTCTTAGCATGTATATCGGGATTCAGACAATACACTCATGGACAAAACTTAAGGAAGTTGTACCTCTTAGCATGTATATCGGGATTCAGACAATACACTAATGGACAATACTTAAGGAAGTTGTACCTTTTAGCTTGTATATCGGGATTCAGACAATACACTCATGGACAAAACTTAAGAAAGTTGTACCTTTTAGCATCATATCGGGATTCAGACAGTAACTCTGAAAAATATTACAGTGACCTTTATTGAAGACACATTATATAACCAAGTGTGAACAAAATTACCTCTGTTTAAAAAAAAAAAAATAAATAAACAGACGACCGATTACATCAAAGAATTTACACTTCCTTAGGTTATGTCGATGAGTGTTTGTGAATATGTAGTGTAATGTAAATAAAAGCAATCGTTAACTACCCACCATGATTATCATGGTTCGTATTACGTGTATTAGGAATAATAATAAAAATCTTTTAGTACCATATCATCACACCTTAGGTATATGCTTTACTGGTGTTAGTTAGCTCGGTGGTGATTTATGTAATTTTGAATTTCAACTCAGTTGAAATGTCCATTGAAGTTGTCAACTGAAGGAAAAACTGCTATTTCACTTTAACAACTTTCCTTGACGTCAGAATCTGACCTTTGACTTTGGAAACTGACTGTAAATCAAATATATAGAAATTGTATGTAAATATGTTTGATTTATCTTTTATATCTGGAATGTCGCACATTTTCCTCTTTCTGTGTTTAGGTTAGTTATCAACAGTCATCAATATATTCTTCAGCGGTTTCACCAAATTAATCTACAGACCGCTCTACTGGATGGGTTTTGTTATATACCCTGTATTTACTATGGAAGGTAGCTTAGGGGTGTTTAGGGAACCTATGGACATAAAAGACAAAGGTCGCCTCTCCCGTCAAAATAGACGTCAAAACTAGACGCCATCTATTGACCGCCACCGCAAACTAGCGGTCTCCGGTCGGTGACAAAGCCACAACACCAGCTTTGGCAAATTGAAAAACGTCCACCTAGAGACCATAGTTTCGGGCTAATGTTTGCCTTCAGTTTACCAAAGCTGGTGTTGTGGCTTTGTCACCGACTCGAGACCGCTAGTTTGCGGTGACGGTCAATAGATGGCGTCTAGTTTTGACGTCTATTTTGACGGGAGAGGCAACCTTTGTCTTATTAGATCAATAACCTCCCGGCAAAATTTCCATTTATGAACATAAGCTTATAGGTCTGTATAGTGGTCTAGAGATTAATTTGGCGACACCGCTGAGAGGGTTCACCACTGATGAATCAAGCCCTCTCATTCAATAACTTTTATCATTGCAAACACAGTAGGGTTTGTAGCGATAATATTTGATATGTTAAAAAGGTCGAATGGTTGCTATTGTCCCAACTTTTACAAATCAGTAAGTCTCCTCCATTACATGATTGATCATGGTGAGGATATCGTTGTGATGAGAGACTGGTGTCTTAAAATAAAGACTTTGTGTTTAAAACCGGCAATTAGAGAGGAGAATCTATATAAGAATGGTGTCTCAATAAAGGCTATGTGTGATATGTGAAAAGAAACATTTTCCTAAAATAATTTTCATAATTTTTAACGATAGATGGTAATTGAATTTGAAATATAATACACCTATCCCCCGATTTACACGGTAGATACGTTCCTGAGAAAACCGTGTAAATCGGGGGATAGGTGTACACAGAAATAAAAATAAAATGCATTGACAGGTTAAAATATGCAGTCAGCACATAAGCTCGGGATTCCTCGTGAGATGTGTACACAGCGCATGTGTTCAATCACAGTAGAATTTAGTATAGTGCGATAAAAACAACAAAAAAAAACTTATTTGGAAAACCGTGTAAAAGCGAAAACGTGTAAAACAAGTACCGTGTGAATCGGGGGATAGGTGTATGTGGTTTGTAGCAAGCGCCAAACCTAGATTTGTAATCCGCATTAAGGCTGGTTTTAAAACTAATCAAAACTGATCGGATGTCACTGTTTCTTACACAAAAGCTAAGTCCTCCAGTACGTGTAAGTAGCCAAACTGTTTCTAAATGACATGTGACATATTCACAAAAAACATCAGTCTCAACCTATATACCCTACAAGACTTGGTACTACATGTGGTGTACTTATAGTACAAGTGGTTACAATCCTCTAATAATGCACAACTCCCTCTCCTTTTGAATTCTCATCCCGATACGTAAATATTGTAGAAACCTTTGCCGAGCATACATACCCCCAACATACGTTTCTATTTTATTTATATACAACAACAACAAAAAGCCTTTATTTAGGGTCACTGACCCTATACAGGATTCACCAGAGGTATGCATAAGAACAAAGCAGTGAGACAAAGGAAACAACGATATAGACAGAAGAAAAAGAAAGAAAAAAAAACAAGAAAGAGAAAGAGGGAAGCAAGAAAAACAACACAAAAAGAGTAGCAGTAAGAAAGTGAGGAGTGAGTGTCACTTGGCCTTCTTCTGAGATATGGACTTGTGGAAACCATAAAACGCCGTAGCAATATACTTATTCTGGGTCATATTGTCAATTATTGATGGAAGTGAAGCACAGAGTTGCCCAGTTTTGAGCATAAGGGTTCTTCTTTCAGAGCAGAACAATCAAAAATATAGTGAGTGATTTCATTTTATTTTATTTATATAAAAATATGAAAATTCCAAACTATTATAGATGCGTATGATTATTTTTAAAATTAAACAATATCTACTGTCCTTACTGCAATGGAAAAAAAATAAAGGGTTAAATTATTTTCCATTACAGTAAGTGCAGTAGATATTGTTTAATTTTTAAAAGAAACATACACGTCTATAATAGTTTCGAATTTACATAACAGATGGCGCGCTAATGCATCATAATATGTAATTATGTTAAGAATTTACGCTTCCACACAAATAAAATGAAAGATGATAAAGAAGAAAAAGAAGAAAAAATATTTTATTTCTCGATATTTCGGGATAAAATCTCCTTAAACACGGAGACCTAGACGTATTACTTTTGTAAATACATTCTAAACTTTCTACAAAATCTGGATCTCTAGTGTTTTCATGTTTTGAATAATGTAAATAACTTATGTAAATAAACTTTTCTCCTTGTTTGATGCAAGTATTCCTTGCGGGATATAGCGCTTTGGAAATAAAATAATTGGAAATAATTGTAATAAAGAAGAAAAAAAGATAATATTTGAACGAGATAAATAAACATTAACATATTTTGATTAAATCAAGAAGGAATCGAGAGCTAGGTTTATTTTTACACAATTCTCTTTCATTTCTCGAGATTCCAGGCTAACATGTCCTTCAACATGGAGATCTAGAAGTATTACTTCTAGCCAATTATAACACTCCGGCGTGTCTAGGTTTCCATGTTGAAGAGCATGTTGAGGCGAAAGCTTGAGAAATGTAGAATTGTAAAAAGAAACAAAACCTTTGATTCCTTATTGATTTTCTCAAATTTTAAAAACGGGGGTAGAATCTTTATTTTACATTAACATATGGCTACATCACCAGAAAACAATTTTTTTTTACTTAGCTCCGACGTTTCAATGATTCGCTATCATTCTCCTCAGTGTAATGTTTAGCGGAGCCTAATTTCTAAAAAAAAAATGGTTGGAATAGCCATATACGAACGGAAAAATATGTCCAGGGTAGCTTAGTGGACATGGCATCTGCCCGGTAAGCGGAACACTGTGGGTTCGATTCCCATCCCTGAACACTTTTATTTTTCTGTTTATCATTACTCTTCACAATTCACCCTTTCATACCTCATCCAAAAGGTTAGAAATAATCGTTATTTCTCCTTGAAATAAATTTTGATTTTTTCGTTGAAAAGAAACACATGCGGGATAGTATTTCAAATGTCGTTTTACAATAACAAGCCGCATTATATTATATTGTATTATAAACTTCCAATCAACAAATAAGCTTTAAAAAAGTAAATATTAACAGTTTTAAGATCAATAGAAAAAACCCTGTTAAATTTATAAATAAGTTAAAACAAAGCATCTAGAGCTGCGTATCTTTTATTTCATAATTATAAAACAAGCTTTCGGGATCCTACGCCCTTCAACAGGAGTTAATAAACGACTTTTTTCTCCTGTAGAAGGGCGTAGGAGCCCGAAAGCTTGTGTTATAATTATGAAATAAAAGATACGCATCCCTAGATGCTTTGTTTTAACTTATTTATTAACAGTTTTGGTGTTAATTTATTCCTGACTGGCCTTGTCTTTATAGGTTGCTGAAGAGCATTGCTCGAAGCAAATATTTGAATGTAATTCTACTGTCCTATAAGCTTATGTCCATAGTTAACTTTAAAACCATTTCTAAGATTCCATCCTTCAGTGTAGCATATAAAAGCAGAATGATCCAATACAGTATTAGAGCTCTGAGAAGCGGTCTGGTGGATTAAATTGGCGAAACCGCTGGGAAGGTTCACCACTGATGAGTCAAGCCCTCCCAATATATTTTTTCATCGCAGTAAGGACAGTAGAAGTTCGTTTTATGTATAAAAGAAACATTCGCGCTTTTAGGTCCTTTTATTTTATATTTGTTAATTGAATAAATAAACAGATTTCTTTAAATGAGTTTCTAGTTATATATATATATATATACTAACGGTGTTATAGTTCATTGTTGTACCCATGTAGGAAGGAGGCAATACCTGAAAATTTGAGATTGTAATAAAAAAACCAAAAGAATCTCACATCTACAAAAACTTGTTGTCTTATTCAATTCCTATACAGAAGATTCACAATCATTACATAATGGTATTGGTGATAAGTTTTTTATATAATTGATTATCACAGGTAAATTTTACTCTGGAATCCCCCCTTCCATACCCTCCAGGTGATTTTTCGAAATTTCCCAGGAAAATTCTGAGATTTTTTCTTGAGATGATCCTCTCCCACCCCTCCTTCATATCTTTGGAGAGGAATTTTATCTCTAGACGTATCAATCTCTCTTTTTAATAAGATATCATTTTGTTAATCCTTAAAGTACACTGGGGGCATGAATATATAAAATTATGTCATAAATCTGACATCATATATTGAAATTCTTAAATTTGATATGAAAAGTGAAAACATTTTTTGTCGATGCATTTTGAAAAATAGTATTTTAATCTGTTTTATCGTAAACTAGACGGGTGACCCGGGCTTCGCCCCGGCCCGTGTGCATATCTACCCGAGTGATATATATTTAAATAAGATTTTTTTATAATTGTTTGTTATTAGCATTATCTATTTGTTTGCATCAGCATAATTTAATCTAATCTTTGATAGAGGGCGCTGTTCGTGAGCTAAGTAGAATAATTTGAATATATAGTTTTAATAATTGATTTATATATTTTTTAAAATAGCCTATCGTCTTCCCCGTATTTTCTACCTATGTATGGAAATTTTGGTTTGAATTAGTGAACTACTGCGAATTTGTATACCGGACATACAAACAAACATACATGGATTTTTATATATATAGATATTGAGGCTGCCTGGCCGGCGGCATTCATATTTCTTGAAAATAAAGATACTTCGGCCAGTAAATCTTTTTATTATCTCGACGTTTCGACAAAAATCTTTTGCCAAAGATCATAGTTTTTTGTGAGTTAAATATTTATTTTTGACTCGTGCTTTAGATATGTTGTACAAACATTTAAATATCGCGTGAGAACGCCCTTGGAACTTTAGAAAGATTTTTAACGCCTTGCTAAATGTTTAATTTTTGTTTGCTCCTGACGAGGACAAAAATATTTTTGTCGAAACGTCGAGGTAATAAAAAGATTTATTGGCCGAAGTATCTTTATTTTCAAGAACTATTAATCTGTTTTGTCATTAAAATAAAAATGTTGTCAGTAAAGTGTAAATTGTAATTATTAAAATGGAAATTGGTGTTATTAAAGTGTATATTGTTGTCATTAAAGTGTAAAATTTTATTATTAAAGTGTAAAATGTTGTTTTCAAAGTGTAAAATTTTCTTATTAAAGTGTAATTTTTTCTTATTAAAGTGTAATTTGTTGTTATTAAAGTGTCAAATGTTGTTAATAATGTGTAAAATATTATTTACCAATAAATAGTGCACCGCCTATAAATATTGATCTAATTTATGACTAGCTAATGTTTTAGTTAATATAATATTATTTGAAAAATGTTAAATATTTTTATTTATCAATTTTATAATTATTAATTCCTTTTTCTGAATGGACATCCAAGTATTTGAGAAAGGTGCTAACTTATAATATTATAAAAAAACTAATTTTCAAAATAAAAAATATCATTTATTTATTACCAGTTAAGACACGCTATATCCGATCTGGATAATTGCGCGTGAAACTATTTACAATAATTGTAGTAGAGTAGGTAACACAGAATTATCAAATTATCTTCTTTCTTATCTCAAAGCCATGATGATAATCATGGTGGGTAGTTAGCGACTGCTTTTACTGTAAGTGCACCACATGTCTACATATGTAAAAAGCAGTTTGCACTTACAAATATGCCAGAGTCCCGTTTGGTTACTTGCACTCGCTGGTGGGGTTGGACTTTTGCAAGAATCGGGGGCCATTGGAGCATTTTTTTTTTTTAACAGAAAAAAGTCTCCAATGCGGGAATCGAACCCGGGTCGTAGTGGTCGAAAACCAAACGGTATAACCAGCCTTCCACCGACCCCCATTATCAAAATATAAAAATATCAAGTCTTTAAATATTTGAATATTTAATTCAAAAATATATTATTAAATTTTTGGATAATATGAATGTGAAATCCCTATTTAAAAAAATAATAAAGTTTGGTAACACAGAGTTAAAAACCTATGTATATTTAAATTATAAAAATATATTTTTGTTGAAATTTATTGACATATATATTTCCTTGGTATATTTTAGAAATATAAATTTTTTAAAGATATATTTTAGCATCTAAACCAGGGGTCTCCAAACTTTCCAGCCTTAGGGCCATACTGATGGGGTCTTTCCAGCCTTAGGGCCATACTGATTACTCCAGTAAGTTCCGAGGGCCAAGATGGCAACACTGCATATTATTAATTTTCCTGTATTAATTGTTATGTTTATTTGTTATTAAATGTTATTATTAATTGTTGCTTTTGTGTGTGATTTAGCAGAATGGAAAAGAAGCGAAAAATTGATAGTGAATGCAGAAAATTCAAAGATCAGTGGAACATTCAGTATTTCGTAATTGAGTCCAGTAACAAGGCGCTATGTTTGATTTGCAATGAAAGCATAGCCGTTCTCAAAGAATATAACATGAAACGTCATTATGAAACAAAACATTCTCAAAATTACTCAAAATATACAGGAATTGTGCGGACAGAAAAATTCGAAGCTTTGAAGCGCGGATTGAAATCGCAGCAATCTTTATTTACAAAAGTCAAAACTGAACAAGAGGCGGCAACTCGTGCCAGCTTTCGTGTGGCTCTTGAAATTGCAAAACGTGGAAAACCATTCACCGATGGAGAAATGATCAAGGAATGCATAATTGCAGTAGTCGAAGAAATGTGCCCTGAAAAGGTAAATTTATTAAAAACTGTCAGTATGTCAGCAAACACTGTGGCTCGAAGGGTAGAAAACATCGCTGAAAATATATCCTCTCAACTGTTCGACAAAAATGGACATGTTGAGTGGTTTTCTTTGGCCTTGGATGAGTCAACGGATGTGTCAGATACTGCTCAGGTGTTGATTTATATTAGAGGAGTAGATAAAAGCTATGAAGTGCACGAAGAACTTCTTGATATGTATAGTATTCATGGCACAACTACTGGTACCGATATTTTTAAAGGAGTTGAAATGGCCATTAATAAAAAGAACCTTCGATGGAAAAACTTGAAATGTATTACAACTGATGGAGGCAAAAACATGAGTGGGAAAGATAAAGGAGTGGTCGCTCTTGTGTCAAAGGCTGTAGAAAATGACGGCGGCTCAAAACCATTAGTCTTACATTGTATCATTCATCAACAGTCTTTGTGCGGAAAATGTTTGGATATGTCTGACGTTCTGAAACCAGTCATATCAACTGTTAATTTCATCAGATCTTTTGGGCTGAATCACCGACAGTTCCGACAATTTATTGCAGAGATTGGAGAAACAGACTTACCTTATCATACTGCCGTACGCTGGCTTAGTTGTGGGAAAGTCCTTCAGCGCTTTTTTGAACTTCGAGCAGTGATCGAAATTTTTTTGAATGAAAAGCACCGCCCTCTTACTGAATTACAAAACAACGCATGGCTATGGAAGTTAGCATTCTATGTTGATTTAACAAAACATGTGAACGAACTGAATTTGAGATTGCAAGGAGAAAACTAGCATCTTCCTGATTTATACACTAATATCAAGTCATTCCGGATGAAATTGATACTGTTTCAATCACAACTACGAAGTAAATGTTTTTCACTGTTTTAATGCTTGGTATTTAAGATTTATAACACATTTAAATTTATAATTTTTTATTCAATTAAGATTAAAATTACACAAGCATAACATTTAAATATATATCCTGCCCAACAACTCTCTATACTATACTATATAACATTAAGCGATCTATTTACAGTTTGTTTTGGTCACTGGTCCAATATTTTTATTTTCATAGACCAAATTATAAGATTAATTCACAGATGAAAAATATGCAAAATAACTAAACAAATATATACATCAATTTGATATTTATTTAAAACAAATGAATAACTATATACATCAATTTAATATTTATTTAAAACAAATGAACAACTATATACATCAATTCCCCCTTCTTAGGCTTGGCCCCCCTTATTTATTTATTTACTCTCCATATCTCTGCGGACATCTGCGCTCCCTCTGAGGATACCTGGGGGTTGTAACACTTTTCTCCTCCGAGATTGGAGTTGGCACACGTTCAGCATCATTCATATTAGTGGGATGTGATTTACCAGGCAACATTTTTCTAATGTAGTTTTGATGAACCTTTTTTATACTGTCACCTTGTTTTATTAAATAAACATTCCTTCCTAGTATTTTAATTATCTTTCCTGTATACCAAGAGGGATGCCCATTAGTAATCCACCTAAACTTCACAGTCTCATCCACTTTAAATTTACTGTTAACATATTGACTATTGAATTTGGAGGCTTTTACATCAAGATGGCATTTGATACCTTTAATAGGGTCAGATTTGAATTCAAAAATGGACTCGTAATCATTTAAAAGTGAATCTATACTAAAAGAGTCCAATTTATGCAAATAATTGAATGAGATATTGAAAAGATTAAGGAAATCTCTTCCTAAGAGAAATTTAGAACAATTTAAATTAGTTATTAGTATTTCAATGGTTCTAGAAACATTTCTTAATTTTATATCAAATTTAGCCTTGCCCAAAATAGGTATTTTAGAGCCACTATAGCCGGTCAAGACTGTATTACATTTATTTAATTTAACATTTTTGAAATATTTAAAGTACTCATATTTAGTTAATGTAGTAATGGCTGCTCCAGTATCAATTTCAGCCAACAATTTTATATTATTTACATATACTGTTTCAGTCAATGGAGGATGTAAATTTATATTATTCAATGATAAATTATTTTGAGATCCCGAAGGATTATTATCATTAGCATGCTTTTTAAATTTATTAAAAGTATTTTTGGGATTTCTGGGCAATTTACGGGCAGAACTGTCTTTTTTATAACATATTGTAGAAATATGCCCTACCCTACCACAAACTCTACAATTAGCTGATTTAAAAAAACAATTATAGTGTAGATGGTTGTTCTTACCACAGTGTTTGCAGGGATTATTGATGGCATGAAGATGCTGTGGGGACCGATGGGCATCTTCGGATCTCTTGAGGTTGTGTAGGGCATTATCTGCAGACTCCGCAGACAGAGCGATGTCTAATGCTCCCTCAAAAGTTAATCCTTCTTCCTGTAGTAGCTTCTTTTGGGTTGGTGTATCAATGATGCCCGCCACAAATCTGTCTCTTAGTGATTCCTGCAGAAAATCTCCAAAGTTACACCTTTGAGCCTGTTCTTTTAGGCGTATTATGTATTTAGATATTGTTTCGCCTGATTTTTGATCCATTTTCTGGAATACAAATCTTTCATATATTATATTGGTCTTAGGATTGAAATGTTTCAATAAGATCTTGCATAAATTATCAAAGGGAACTTGATCAACTTCCTCCGGAAAAACCAAATTTCGCAAGATACCAAAGTATTTAGGGCCGATGCTTGAAATAAGAAATGGCGTCTTAAAGTCTTCTTTTGTTTTAGAAATTAGCATGAATTGCTTCAAGCGATAAATATAATTCTCAACATTCTCTAGATTTTCGTCAAATCTTTCAAACATACTTGAAGACATTTTTAAAGTATAATTTCTTTTCACTATTTAAATTCTTTTTTCTTTACAAAATTTGCTTTTCCTCGTCGCCAGTTGTTTTAATGCTTGGTATTTAAGATTTATAACACATTTAAATTTATAATTTTTTATTCAATTAAGATTAAAATTACACAAGCATAACATTAAGCGATCTATTTACAGTTTGTTTTGGTCACTGGTCCAATATTTTTATTTTCATAGACCAAATTATAAGATTAATTCACAGATGAAAAATATGCAAAATAACTAAACAAATATATACATCAATTTGATATTTATTTAAAACAAATGAACAACTATATACATCATTCACATTTTAAAACATGTGAAATATTCAGCCACACTACTGAGACTGAGTTTCCTATCGATTTTGCAATCGAAACTTTGAGTGCTTTGAAGATAAATTTTGATACTCGTTTCTCGGACTTTGATGCCATTGCGAATCAAATTAAGATTTTTCAGAATCCTTTTGATGCTGACATTGAAACCCTAGCCCCGGAACTTCAAATGGAAATGATTGATCTTCAGTGCAGTGATATAATTAAGAACAAATATGAAAACTCATCTTTGTTGGAATTTTATAAGAGTCTTCCACTGACACAATTTGATAATTTGCATAAATTTGCTCGTGGGCTGTTTTCCGTTTTTGGTACTACTTATTTGTGTGAGAAAACCTTCTCCAAAATGAAGTACACAAAAAAAATGTATACAGATCTAAATTAACTGACGAGCATCTTAAATCTCTTTTAATAATTGGTACAAGTAAAATTAGTAAATTGTCGGTTTTGTCGGTGGAAAATCTCAATTACATACATCTCATTAGCATTTCATATGTCATGTTATAAGGTATGTGTTGTTCATTACTTACAATGTATAAAATGTAAGTTGGATTCATTTTTAAATAATTTGTTAGTTATTATATGCTGAAGTTAAATTTACTGCATAAATTATACATGTCTTTACTCATTACCATTCTGTGTTTCTTTATCCAACTTATCACAAACATTTTATTTGCTATAAAAAATATTTGTTCTCTAAAAGGAGTTTTCAAGTATGTCTCCGCGGGCCGGACAAAATCTGTCTGCGGGCCGGATGTGGCCCTCGGGCCGTAGTTTGGAGACCCCTGATCTAAACTATAAAAAAAAAATTTTTTTTCTATATTTTCTATTTAAAATAAAAACCTCAATATAAACCTGATTCTAACCAATATAATTACTTTTATTACATTTTTCTTTCCTTAATAAGATATAAATATAATACATATAAACAACTATTTAATCATCTAACTTAAACACAAAATACAAATGCATAAACATAAACACATATTGTGGCAAAGAAATAATTTATATGTAATTTAATTTAATTATTCAATGAACATATTTGAAACAGATTTAAAATTTTATATTTATTTAATCATCATTTAGTTACTTAGCTTGCTTGTTCAAGATTCCCTAGCTGTAGATAGTTTGTTAATAATTGTCGACTGGTCGTGGTGACGTCATCAATAAATAGTTCCACATCTCCAGATATACAAAAAGACTTGATTACTAAGCTACAATATTATATTTATAGTAATCATCTAATAATAATATATTTAACTCCATAAATTGCTAAAGTTTTAAGGAAAGAATTCCAAAAGAAAATTCAAACGAAAATAAACAACTTATCAGTGAAGGTCAAATTTAAATTTCTTCCTAATTCTTTTTTAAAATATGCTTAAATTTAGATTTATAATAAATATTTAAAGCCAAATGACGTCAAAAATGACGTTTATAAGCAGGATATAGAATGTTAACATTTTTGTAATATTTTGCAACCAAACGATATTACTATGGGGTCAAGGCCATTTGTAACAGACGCCACTTTTACTGACATCGGTGCAACCTGGTGGAGGAAGTCAAAATTGTCCCCTGAGGCTCCCTGGAGAAAGGAATGCAACCCTGTAATCTGGTTTTACTCTTTGTGGTGTAATCCTTTTTCTCTCACCATACTTTCGCCGGTCAGTCGTCAAATCCTTTTAAACCTGATATCGTCAATTTTATTCTGCGATTAAAATTATCGTTTTTGATAGTTTCACGTTAAGTTGATTTTTATTGATTTTTTTTTTATTTTTTTTTATTTTTGGAGGGATAAGATTTTTTTTTTTTTTAAGATAATATTTTATTTATTTTTGATGAGTTATATTTCCCTCTTTTTTCTCTTTTTTTATTTTTAATATATTTGCGAATATTTATTTTTTTTTTACAGAAATTTACGAATTTTTAACGCCTTGTCAAATGCTTTATTTTCATTTACTTCTCCTGACAAAGACAAAAGATTTTTGTTGAAACGTTGAGAAAATAAAAAACTCTAACTGGCCGAAGTGTCTATTTTACATAGAAATTTAAAATTTTATAATTTATTTTATATATATATATAAGTAAACTTTCTCATATTAATAATTTCATTTTTATTTTTTTGAAGAGAGAACACAGAAAAGTTATGTGTTGAAATATTGGTACCTTCAAAAACATTTATTTTTCAAAATTAGTTATACAATTTGTGCGATTTTTTCGCACAAAACTTATACTTGCAAAAATAATAGTTAACATTTTTATATTAATGATTTTTGACCGATTTCTTTTGTCTAAAAATGTTATTTAATAAGGAAAAGTGGGTTTATTATATACTTAGGACCATCTTATCTTCATCTGCCCAACCTTCCAATATCAAAGATTCCTGACAGCCATCCTTCTAGGGATAATCAACCTAGCTGCTTCTGTGGAAAAGAAAGCCAAAACTCAATACATTTATTAATAGAATGTTCAATCTTTCACAGCTACAGAAGTAATCATTTTTATCCCATTGAAGAAATGTGCGAATTTGTATATAATAAAGACACTTATGTAAAATTCAATAATTTTTGTAAATTCATTTTAGATTTTCTCTTCTGTTTGAGAAAACCAACGTTTCAATTTTAATCATGTTTTTAGTCCTGTTATTGAGTTGTATATAAAATTAATTATATATAGGTTGCTAAAATGTATTTAGGTGCAAGTATCCCAAGCTGCGATATCGCGTCCGATATGGCAAATAAAAAAAAAGTCCCTAGAAAATCTCCCAAGAAATAAATCTGTCCACCTCAGGACTTCCACTGACATTGTAACCAAGATGTCAGCCCGGGTAACTTCTGTACTCCAGGAACCTACTGGGTGTTAACTATATAAATACATATCTTATATGTAAATAAGTGTCCACCTCAGGACTTCCACTGACATTGTAAATAAAACCAAGATGTCAGCCCGGGTAACTTCTGTACTCCAGGAACCTACTGGGTGTTAACTATATAAATACATATCTTATATGTAAATAAGTTTCCACCTCAGGACTTCCACTGACATTGTAAATAAAACCAAGATGTCAGCCCGGGTAACTTCTGTACTCCAGGAACCTACTGGGTGTTAACTATATAAATACATATCTTATATGTAAATAAGTGTCCACCTCAGGACTTCCACTGACATTGTAAATAAAACCAAGATATCAGCCCGGGTAACTTCTGTACTCCAGAAACCTACTGGGTGTTAACTATATAAATACATATCTTATATGTAAATAAGTGTCCACCTCAGGACTTCCACTGACATTGTAAATAAAACCAAGATGTCAGCCCGGGTAACTTCTGTACTCCAGGAACCTACTGGGTGTTAACTATATAAATACATATCTTATATGTAAATAAGTGTCCACCTCAGGACTTCCACTGACATTGTAAATAAAACCAAGATGTCAGCCCGGGTAACTTCTGTACTCCAGGAACCTACTGGGTGTTAACTATATAAATACATATCTTATATGTAAATAAGTGTCCACCTCAGGACTTCCACTGACATTGTAAATAAAACCAAGATATCAGCCCGGGTAACTTCTGTACTCCAGGAACCTACTGGGTGTTAACTATATAAATACATATCTTATATGTAAATAAGTGTCCACCTCAGGGCTTCCACTGACATTGTAAATAAAACCAAGATGTCAGCCCGGGTAACTTCTGTACTCCAGGAACCTACTGGGTGTTAACTATATAAATACATATCTTATATGTAAATAAGTGTCCACCTCAGGACTTCCACTGACATTGTAAAAAAAACCAAGATGTCAGCCCGGGTAACTTCTGTACTCCAGGAACCTACTGGGTGTTAACTATATAAATACATATCTTATATGTAAATAAGTGTCCACCTCAGGACTTCCACTGACATTGTAAATAAAACCAAGATATCAGCCCGGGTAACTTCTGTACTCCAGGAACCTACTGGGTGTTAACTATATAAATACATATCTTATATGTAAATAAGTGTCCACCTCAGGACTTCCACTGACATTGTAAATAAAACCAAGATGTCAGCCCGGGTAACTTCTGTACTCCAGGAACCTACTGGGTGTTAACTATATAAATACATATCTTATATGTAAATAAGTGTCTACCTCAGGACTTCCACTGACATTGTAAATAAAACCAAGATGTCAGCCCGGGTAACTTCTGTACTCCAGGAACCTACTGGGTGTTAACTATATAAATACATATCTTATATGTAAATAAGTGTCCACCTCAGGACTTCCACTGACATTGTAAATAAAACCAAGATGTCAGCCCGGGTAACTTCTGTACTCCAGGAACCTACTGGGTGTTAACTATATAAATACATATCTTATATGTAAATAAGTGTCCACCTCAGGACTTCCACTGACATTGTAAAAAAAACCAAGATGTCAGCCCGGGTAACTTCTGTACTCCAGGAACTTACTGGGTGTTAACTATATAAATACATATCTTATATGTAAATAAGTGTCCACCTCAGGACTTCCACTGACATTGTAAATAAAACCAAGATGTCAGCCCGGGTAACTTCTGTACTCCAGGAACCTACTTGGTGTTAACTATATAAATACATATCTTATATGTAAATAAGTGTTCACCTCAGGACTTCCACTGACATTGTAAATAAAACCAAGATGTCAGCCCGGGTAACTTCTGTACTCCAGGAACCTACTGGGGGTTAGCTCTGATTCACAAAAAATATACAAATTTCTAATCAAATGAAGCCTCCTCTAAAATGCCTAAAATATTCAAAATAAATGCAATTTATTCAAAGTTAAAATGATAAAATTTATATAATGAAATACTTTTAATGAAAAGACACCAAGATAGATGCACATATGTAATTAAAGAGAGGATGCAAATACTTCAATACGCTACTGACACCAGTATAGGTGCACATATGTGATTAAAGTTAATATACAAGCACATCAAGATGCTACCAACACCAGTAGAGATGTATATATGTAATTAAGGTGAGGATGCAAATACTTCAAGATGCTACCGATACAATGATATATGCACATATGTGATTAAAGTAAATATGCAAACACATCAAGACGCTACCGACACCAGTATAGATGTACATATGTAATTAAAGTGAATATGCAAATACTTCAAGATGCTACCGATACAATGATATATGCACATATGTAAAGTGAGGATGCAAATACTTCAAGATGCTACCAACACCAGTATAGATGTATATATGTAATTAAGGTGAGGATGCAAATACTTCAAGATGCTACCGATACAATGACATATGCACATATGTAATTCATGTAAATATTAAAACACATCAAGACGCTACCGACACCAGTATAGATGTATATATGTAATTCATGTAAATATGCAAATGCATCAAAACCGTACCGAAACCAGTATAGATGTACATATGTAATTAAGGTGAGGATGCAAATACTTCAAGATGCTACCCACACAAGGATATATGCACATATGTAATTCATGTAAATATGCAAACACATCAAGACGCTACCGACACCAGTATAGATGTATATATGTAATTAAGGTGAGGATGCAAATACTTCAAGATGCTACCCACACAAGGATATATGCACATATGTAATTCATGTAAATATGCAAACACATCATATGTAAAGTGAGGATGCAAATACTTCAAGATGCTACCAACACCAGTATAGATGCACATATGCAATTAAAATGAGTATGCAAATACTTCAAGACGCTACTGGCACAGTATATATTTACATATGCACTTAAAGTGGGTATGCAAATACTTCAAAACGCTACTAACGCCAGTATATATGCACATATGCACTTAAAGTGGGTATGCAAATACTTCAAGACGCTACTGACACCAGTATATATGCACATATGCATTCAAAGTGGGGAAGAAATACTTCAAGACGATACTGACACCAGTATAGATGTACATATGTAATTAAAGTAAAGATGCAAATAACTTAAATACGCTACTGACACCAGTATATATGCATATATGTAATTCATGTAAATATGCAAACACATCATATGTAAAGTGAGGATGCAAATACTTCAAGATGCTACCAACACCAGTATAGATGCACATATGCAATTAAAATGAGTATGCAAATACTTCAAGACGCTACTGACACCAGTATAGGTGCACATATGTAATTAAAATGAGTATGCAAATACTTCAAGACGCTTCTGACACCAGTATAGATGTATATATGTTATTAAAGTGAGTATTCAAATAACTTCAAGACGATATTGACACGAGGATATATGCACATATGTAAAGTGAGGATGCAAATACATCAAGACGATATTGACACGAGGATATATGCCCATATGTAAAGTGAGGATGCAAATACATCAAGACGCTACTGACACCAGTATAGGTGTGTGTACACACATATGTAATCAAAGTGAGTATGCAAATACTTCAATATGCTACCGACACAAGGATATATGCACATATGCAATTAAAATGAGTATGCAAATACTTCAAGACGCTACTCACACCAGTATTTATGCACATGTGTAAATATAGTGAGGCTAAAAAAACATCAAGGAACATCAAATGAGATGACGCCAAAGAAAACAGTCTTCAATACAAAGGACAACAGCAAGACGATGCCCTTGAGTTGAATGTACATCCAAGACATCAATTAGAAGCTATCCGATTGGCCCTTACGACACTATTACGTCAGCAACTTTCCCCTAGTCGTCTGATAAGGAAAAAATCTCGGTTTATCGCTTGGTATCGGATAACCTTGAATGATCGCCTGGAAATCTTTTAATCTTTTCTATAATGACTTCTCTTTTGATGATTGTCATTGGTAACTTAACTGTATAATTCACATTCCATTATGATAGTTATAGTGTGAACGCTGGCCCTTTTTTTTCTAAATTAAATTTGCATATATCCTGATGCATCATCATATATGTAACTAGGATGTCTTTGTCTGATGCTTAATTACATCAGTATGGTACTTAACAAGATCCTTACTCATGTCTTCACATTTATTGATTAGCTTTCGGGTTTCTATTATCATGTATACAGAGTATGTATTTATTTATTTATTTATCAAACAAGGCGCGATATTGAAATATTTACGTCTATTACAGAGGAAACAAACAAAACGACAAACAGAGTAGAACTTACTATTAAATATTTACAAATTTACATGTATTAATCGAAAGAGTTTATAGAATGTATATATAGGCTTTTAAATTTTAATTAGACAATTTTAATTTATATTTAGGCATTTTTCATTTTAATTTAGACATTTTCCATTTTAATTTAGATATTTCCATTTTAATTTAGACATTTTCATTTTAATTTAGACATTTTCCATTTTAATTTAGACATTTTCCATTTTAATTTGGACATTTTCAATTTAAATTAGCCATTTTCATTTTAAATTAAACGTTTTTCATTTTAATTTAGACACATGGCCTTTTTTTATAGAAAATTCGATGTGTCTAAATTAAAATGAAAAATGTCTAAATAAAAATGAAAAATGTCTAAATTAAAATATGGAAAATGTCTAAATTAAAATATGGAAAATGACTAAATATAAATTAAAATTGTCTAATTAAAAGTTAAAAATCTATAGACAAAGATGTAAGAGAACATTTAGATCAGGGAACAATCTCACTTCTGTAAAGTTCGGACAGTCGTAGATAAGGTGTTTCTCCACAGGAACAATTTGGTGTTTATGATTGAACCTCTGTTATGTAAGTATTTCTGTACCGTGTGATGTGACAAATTGAGTGACTGTAAAATTTGGATGGAACTTTGTAGGAATTCCGTTTGGAAAAAAAAAGTGAAAAGAAACTTTCAAATTTCAAGATAAAAATATTGTAACAAAGTATTTATTTATAAATGACTGCGGCGTATAATTATAAAGCTATACAACCAGTTTAACCGCATAAGTTTCTTTTTATTTATGAAAAATCATTTTTAATTTCAAAGAGAAATAATTTAATATTTTTAACTTTTGGATGACGTATGAAAAGGTTGAATATATGAAGAGTGATGGTCTATATATGAATGGATGACGTATGGAGGGTGAAAAATATGAAGAGTAATGATGAACGGAAAAATAAAAGTGTCCAGGGATGGGAAGCCGCAGTGTATTATATTGTATTATAAGTTACTTTATGTATTATTTATGAACGGAAAAATACGTCCATGGTAGCCTAGTGGACATGGCATCTGCCCGGTAAGCGGAACATTGTGGGTTCGTTTCCCATCCCTAGACACTTTTATTTTTCCGTTCATCATTACTCTTCATAATTCACCCTTTCATACCTCATCCAAAAAGGTTAGAAATAGTCAATATTTCACCTTGAAATAAAATTTTGATTTTTCATTGAAAAAAAAACTCATGCGGTGTAACTTCAAGTGTTGTTTTACAATAACATGCCGCAGTGTATTAATATATACAAGTATCAGAGTAATCAATCAATTCTTAATTCTGTCACCGTTTGCTTCTGTGAATGGAATAAATACTCAAATATGGCCATTTCTTTTAAGCATCGGTTGTTCAGTGGCGAGAATTCTCGCCTGCCACGCGGGCGACCCGGGTTCGATTCCCGGCCGATGCATTTATTTTTTATTTTTTATTTTTTACAATTTTTAAAACTCATTTATATTTTATACAAGAATGACATCCACGGCGTCAATTTATAATTGTAACGAATAGTATTTGAATAAAAGCATTTACTCGGGTAAAACCCGGGCGTTGCCCGGGTCATTCGGCTAGTTATATTATATATTATATATATATATATGTGACAATATAGTGGTGATAATGTGGTGGGGAAAGGGAAATAATCACGCCACAAATTGGTAGAGGAATTTGGAAGCCATCCGAGAGAGAGAGGTAGTGCGAGGGGCTGTGCCTGCGGAACGACCGTTTGTGACCACCACCCCCCAACTATCCAAAAATAGTTCTGAGGGTTCCAAGAAAAGCCCTGCGGTCGCCTCCTGGAATGTGGCCAGTGGCTCAAAATGGCCGTAACTTAGTTGCCTTCTATCGACTACGTCTCTCTCTCTCTGGTCGACTAGATTTAATTTATTATTCCTGGAAGAGCATATATTATGACATGTATATATATACGGGTTGTCTTCTTGGCTTTTGCCAAAGCTGGTGTTGCGGCTCATTCTTTATCATCACTATTAAGGTTTTCTACTGGAGTGATGCAATAGTGTCATCGTTCTTATGTACATTTAAAGGGAGAGGTGCCTCTTTTGTTACATATCAATATGAAAAAACAATTTTTAAAAAATAAAAGATAAGTGGGTCAGGTGTTGTTATTAAAAATAAAGAAGGCATCTTCTCAGGCATGTACTCGTGGTCAGGAGATGCCTTCTTTATTTTTAATGTCAATATATATGTCTTAATAATTCTTGAGAACGCTATCTCAGGCAATTCTGGCCTTAGCTACCCGTTTCATGATTTTTCAGGATGCCTTGAAAGACCAGTTTTTTTGGTTGTTGAGGTACAGCTTGCACCACGCTGATGAGGGCCAACAGCCCGAAACGCGTACGTGGTTAGCTTTTTTTTTTTATTAATCAAGAATGGATATTTGGCCTATTCTGGAATAATTAAAAATCAACAAGAATAGTTGATATTTATTCCGATAGATGGTGCAAGCCATCAGCAACTTTCAGTTGCACGATAAGGAGATGCCTTTTTCTTAATTAATAAACCTTTTTATTGTTTTTTTCTTCGTATAAATATTACTGTAAAATGTAATTTTAAATAATTTCACTTTCTCTGTCTTTTAAGCATGTATATAAAATAGTTTCAAAATATACACGCAAATATATACATAGAATATAGCGTGTGTTTTTGTGATAAATAAATAAATAATTATAAAACTATTTTAGAGGCGTAATATTCTTTTTTAAAATAAAACATTTTCTACTGTCCTTACTGCAATGGAAAAATTAAAGGGAGGGCCTGGCTCATCAGTGGTGAACCCTCCCAGCGGTTTCGCCAGTTAAATTAAACTGGCGAAACCGCTGGGAGGGTTCACCACTGATGAGCCAGGCCCTCCCTTTAATTTTTCCATTGCAGTAAGGACAGTAGAAATTGTTTTATTTTAAAAAAGAATATTACGCCTCTAAAATAGTTTTATAATTTGATAACAGATGGCGCGCTAGTGCATCGTAAAATAAATAATTGTTTTATTTTCTAAGCGAAGATATAAAATTTGCTTAGGACGTAAAAGAAGATGTTTTAAAGTGGCAATGTGGCAACTTTTCATTGTCGCCACAAAATTCTTTCAAGGTCGAAACGCTCAATTAAATATAGGATTGTGGATAACCACCTATACTTTTCAGGGTTAAAACATAATCACAAATTTCACATATTTACATATTTTATTCCTATTGTCCGCGGAAGAGTATTACCCTATGCAAATATTTATATGTAATTCTACTGTCCTTAAAGCTTGTCCTCCAGCAACTGATGAAACCGCTGGAAGTGTTCACCAATGATGAGCCAGACATTCCTATTATTTTTTTCCATTGTAATAAGGGTAGTAGTTATTGTTTAATTTTTAAAAAAATAATCATACGAATCTATAATAGTTTCGAATTTTGATAACAGATGGCGCGCTAATGCATCGTAATAATATAGCAGACAACTGAATCAAAGGAGTTTATATCTATAATATATTTATATGTAATTCTACTGTCCTAAAAGCTTATGTCCATAGTTTGCTTGAATACTGTTGTGTTGTGCCCATTGTTTTGTCAATAATCCACTCTGAGTCGTCGGAGCTTCCTTGGTACCGGTTTTATTTATAACCAGTGCCGGAACATAAGGAGAACACCACACACACCCAGACGCGGAGATACTCCCTCGCTCGCAGCCAAAACCAAAACCAAACCGCCAGGTTCCAGTCTCGGCCGGTTCCCACCGCCACACTCGCGCCGCCAGGCGCGAAGTGGCGTGAGGATTCTCGCCTGAACCCTCAACAAATACTATTCCTAAGATTCCACCCTTCAGTGTAACATATAAAAAGCAAAATAATCCAAATACAGTATTAGAGCTCTATAGAAGCAGTCTGGTAGATTAAATTGGTGAAACTGCTGGGAAGGTTCACCACTAATGAGCCAACCTCTCCCAGTATTTTTATCGCTGTAAGGATAGTAGAAGTTTGTTTTATTTGTAAAAAAAAACATTCGTTTTTTAATTCTTTCATTTCTTATATACAGATGACGCGTTATTGTTTTACAAGGTATGTCCCATAAGTTCCCGGACTGGGTCCATAAAAAAATAAATAAATGAGAAATGTAAATGAATTTGACTGTTTATTATAGAAAAATTATCTGGCTACACGGTGGTACCAATATCGAGGCGGTACGTGCACGCGCCCCAAAGTTAATCTAATTTATTTAAAGGTTACACATAGCGCTGCGGCGATTTTACGATGGAACGAAAATTGAAGCAGAGGATCTGCATAGAATTTTGTGTGAAACTTCAAATATCAGCAACCGAAACTTTTTATATGCTTAATAAAGCATTCCCCAAAGAGAACAATTGTTTTTGAATGGCATTCTAGATTTAAAGCTGGCAGAATTTCCATTGAAGATGATCTTCGTCAAGGACGCCCAAAAATTTCAAAGGACCGATGAAAATGTGCAAAAAATCACCGATTTGATAAAAGAAAATCCTCGAACCACTTTGCTGGAGCTAGAGCAAGACACAGGCTTCTCTAAAACAACGATTGGAAGGATCGTAACCAAATCAAAAAGACTCCTGCAAAATTCATCCCAAGATTCCTCACTAATGAGCAAAAACTGTGTCGGCTTGCAACATGTGAGGACATGTTGGAAATGACAAGAACGGATCCGGAATGGAAAGACAAGATAATCACAGGGACGAGACATGGGTCTATGACTATGACCATGAAACCAAGCGTCAATATGCCGAGTGGAGAGGTCAGGGTGAGCCTAGACCAAAAGAATCCAGGATATTGAAATCCAGAAACAAGGTGTTGCTGGTCGCTTTTTTGGATAACAAGGGCATTGTTCATCACGAGTATCTTCCTGCAGGCCAAACGGTTATTAAGGAAATGTATTTGGACATTCTTCGCCATCTAAGAGAAGCGATTCGAAAATAAAATGCCAGAAAAATGGACTAATGGTGACTGGATCCTACACCAAGACAATGCTCGCCATCACACAGCGCACTTGGTGACGAGTTTTTTGGCGAAAAACGGGACACAAATCCTACTTCAACCACCCTATTTCCCAGACATCGCACCAAATGACTTTTTCCTGTTCCCCAAACTTAAAGCAGTTCTAAAAGGAAGACATTTTGACACCAGGGATGACATAATAGAAAAATCGCCGTTAGCATTGAAGAGCATTCCAAAAGAGGCTTATAAAAACTGTTTCGACAATTGGGAGAAACGATGGCGCTGGTGCGTTGAAGCAAGGGGGGATTACTTTGAAAAGTTTTAATAAAAAAATGTTTTAAAAATCTTACCTTTTTTTTATGGACCCAGTCCGGGAACTTATGGGACATACCTTGTATATTACAGATTTTAAATAACAAGGTTATGGGGTTCGTTATTAATTATTATTGACATTTTCTATTCATTTCATGTCCAACTGGGGCTAATGTAAAGGTCTAGTATATGCATATAAGGGATATGTAATGATGTTGAGGAAATGTGTTTGTATATAGTTAAACAACAGGGTTATGGGGTTCGTTATTAATTATTCTTGAAATTTTCTCTACATTTCATCTCCCACTGGGGATTATGTAAAGGTCTGGTATATGCATATAAGGGATATATAATGGTGTTGAGGAAATGTGTTTATATATAATTTGTGTTGCAAAAAAAAAAAAAAAGGTATGTTAGCGAATACTTTTTTAGATCGGAATAGACCAATTAAAAGGAAGCGAGACTTAAGAACACTGGTTTAAATACTGTGTTTTATAACTATTTGTTTAAATTTAATGGATACCAAATGGAAATAAAAGACAGGCCCTATTGAAGATTGCCAAGTCCGTATTGAAGCATGGATGAGGCACGATTGAAGACAGGATTAATAACAATTAAAGACAGGATGAATGACAATAAAGACAGGATGAATAATAAATGAAGACACGATGAATAACAATTGAAGACAGGATGAATAATAATAGAAGACAGGATGAATAACAATTGAAGACAGGATAAATAACAATTGAAGACATGATAAATAACATTTGAAGACAGGATGAATAATAATAGAAGACATGATGAATAACAATTGAAGACAGGATGAATAACAATTAAAGTCAACAAAGAGCACGATAAAAGACAGAATAACTAACAATTGAATACAAGAAAAGGCACGATAAAAGACATAATAACTAACAATTAAATATAAGAAAGGATAAGCTTATATGCCAGAATAAATAATTTGAAGCTAATAAAAACAAGATAGAAGCAAAAATACCAACAATTGAAGACAACAGAAACACGAAAAGAAGCCAAAACACAACAATTGAAGCCAAGAAAAGGCACGATAGAAGCCAAAAAACCAACAATTGAAGCCAACAAAGAACACGATAGAAGCCAGAATAAATAACAATTGAAACCAACAAAGAACACGATAGAAGCCAGAATAAATAACAATTGAAACCAACAAAGAACACGAAAGAAGCCAGAATAAATAACAATTGAAACCAACAAAGAACACGATAGAAGCCAGAATAAATAACAATTGAAACCAACAAAGAACATGATAGAAGCCAGAATGAATAACAATTAAAACCAACAAAGAACACGATAGAAGCCAGAATAAATAACAATTGAAGCCAACAAAAAACACTCTAGAAGTCAAAAAACCAACAATTAAAGCCAAGAAAGGGCAAGGATATATAGAAGCCAGAATTAATAACAATTAAAGAAAAGAAATGATACCTTAACTGCCAGAAGATAATTTACATTTCAAGATAAAAATAATCTCGATTGATAGAAAATCAATGATAAATAATAATTAAAGGAATGAAAACACACAATCAAAACTAATATAAATTCATGGATGAAAATTTAGGTAGAAAGTAATAATAGGGAAGAGATAACTATCATCACATGATAAGGAACACAATTTATTCTTATCAATTCAATTAAACATATTTACATATATTATTAGATGTTCAAGTAGGTAAATATGCTTAATAATTATTAAAATTAATAATATTTTGCACATTATTTTCCCTATGAGGCTGTGAGACAGAGTTTGTAAATCTTATTGCTTTGACTTGAGTCTGGATTATTTCTCACAGATATGGAAACAAGTTGAATAATAGCTTTTAAAAAAATGATTATTATGATATAATGTTTCTTGAAAATAAAGATACCTCGACCAGTAAATCCTTTTATTACCTCGACGTTTCGACTAAAAGCTTTTGTCCTCGTCAGGAGCAAACAAAAATGAAAACATTTGGCAAGGCGCCTTGACATTTCAATTTTTTTCACTAATATTTTTTTCACATATACAGTTTATATATTAAAGTTTTGTTGTTGTGTTATATATTTATATATGTGTTATTAATATATATTTTTTTGTAAAGATAAAGAATTGAAGGTGCAGTCGTGATAATAGAAAAGTAAAAAAAAAATATTATTTACAATAGTTTTTTTTTGTTACAATTATTTGAAGAAAATTTTACACAACAAATATTTTCACAGTTATATTAAAATATACAAGTATCAGAGTCATCAATCAATTCTGTCACCGTTTGCTTTTGTGAATGGAATAAATACCCAAATATGGCCATTTCTTATAACCATCGGTGGTTCAGTGGTAGAATGCTCGCCTGCCACGCGAGCGGCCCAGGTTCGATTCCCGGCCGATGTAATTTTTTTTTTTATAATTTTTAAAACTCATTTATATTATTAACCCTATATATTGCCACGTGGAAAATTAGGGAAGACAAAAACTTCAGGAGGAAACAAAATTTATTTCAGGCAAGGACAAACTATCAAAAGTAAAAAAAAGGATAAGCCACGAGGGAAATTTACAGAGTCGCAAGATATAAAAATAAAAATGACCACTCTGTTAATAAAAAATAATAAAATTAATAACTACTATGTTACATAAATAAAATTAATAGATACTATGTTACAATATATATAAGTCAGCGTATGGATGTATGTATGTTTGTCAACTATACACGTTCACAATACGTAACTAATTTGACTGAAATTTTAACAGTATATAAAGTAGAATCTGGAAAAACTCTTAGTGAAAATTTCAGGTCTCTATCCCGAATATCCGTCGTGTTATTTGCAAATTTGCTCTTTCGCTCGCGCCTCTAGCTGTGAAAATGGGGGGTAATACCAGCTGACTTAATGTACATGTAAAGTTTGGAGCGAGACGTTTCATAAGAGTGACATCCACGGCTCCAATTTATAGTTGTAACGAATAGTATTTGAATAAACAAAATAATCGGGTAAAACCCGGGCGTTGCCCGGGTCATTCGGCTAGTAGAATTTATAAAATTAATCTTTTATTAGTGAATTGGAAAAATTTACTACAATATTAAAAGTGACCTATTCTAAAACAACTATATGTGTGCGGTTAAAAATTTAGAATATTTAAAATGAATGAAAATAACATATATACTTAGTCTAGCCATAAATATTGTTACAAAACCAAATAAGTGATAAAAAATTAATTTCACCGCGTTAAGTATTCAAAATACAGTTGTTGTTATTTGAATATCTCGTGCACACGTGCTCAGAAAAAAAATCGAAATATATTTGTTTTTTGATAATGGGTTTGGGTATTAAAGAAAACCCTATAGTTGTAATAGCCTTACACAAGGTAGGCCAAAATCTTTCACCCTTTTTAAACTTTTACAAAATTTGAATATGACGCGTCAATTTGTTTATCGAATCATTGTAAGGTTCAACAAGGCTTGCACTATTGATGACCTTGAAAGATCTGGTCGACCTCGCATGCAACGAACGCAAGCAGCTATAAAAGCCATTCGCGAAAGAATTCGTCGAAATCCACACTGCAAACAAAAGATCTTAGCAAAGCAGATAAATTTAGCTCCAAGATAGTTTCAAGGATAATCAACGAAGACCTTGGACTGAGAGCTTTCAAACGACGCACAGGTCATTTGATAATCCCTGCTCTTAGAGATATTAGATGGGTTAGATCAAAAATGTTGTTGGCGCAGCATGATGGTCGGTGGCATGAGAGAATCCCTTTCACAGACGAGAAATTTTTCACTGTCGAGGAAAAGATTAATCGTCAGAATGATAGGATATATGCTCGTAGCTCTCTAGAAGCTTCTTTGAAAGTCAGAAGACTTGAAAAAGTCACCATCCTTCTTCTGTCATGGTTTGGTGGGGAGTTAGCTACCAAGATGTAACAGATCTCCACTTCTGTGCCAAAGGGGTAAAAAAATACAGCTAAAAACTATAAATAAGACATTTTGTAACAAATAGTAAAGCCTCTGAATACAAAAATGTTTAATGGAGAACATTGGATATTTCAACAAGATTCAGCTCCTGCTCACAAAGCTAAGTCAACTCAACAACAGTTGGAGACGAATGTTCCGGAGTTCATAAAGGCCAATGAATGGCCCTCTGGAAGCCCTGATTTAAACCCCCTTGATTACAGTTTGTGGGCATATTTAGAGGAGAAGGTGTGCTATAAAAGATATCATAATTTGGATAAATTGAAATCAGCATTGGTGAGAGCAATGAAATAAATACCCTTAGAAAAGGTGCGTGCCGCCATAGAGCAGTGGCCCGAACGTTTGAGATCCTGTGTCAAAAATAAGGGAGAACATTTTGAATGCTTGTATATATTTAAAATCTATGTCCTATTGGATAATAAAATATGTATTTATATTCCATTAGTTTTTGTTCTTAATCATTTAATTTATAAAATTGTTTGTAACAGAATTTATGGCTAGACTGTGTATTTAAAAAAATAAAATAAAATATTTGCATCTTTAGATTATATAATATTTCCTCTCTGTGAAAAAAATACTTTTAAAAGTTAAAATTTCAAAATAAATTTGTAATTAAAAAATAATTAATTAAACGAAATCAAAATGTCTATAGAAATAATTACAAATTAAACAATAAAAATCAATGTCCAATTTTTTTCTAAATAAACAAAAGAAAGTTTGTTTATAACTAATTTATATACTTTTGAAATTATAAAATAAAATTATATATATGAAATAATAATGATTTAGAAATTTATATGAAAATCTATATAAAGCAACAAAAAGGTATTTAAAATATATGTAATTATGTAATTGTGATAAATTTCAAAATATATTGAAAGGCAGAAGAAAATGTTTATTTTTTTTACACAAATATTTATTTAAAATAAGTTTTTCCTAAAATATTAACATTTAATTGTATGTGAAATAATATATAAATGTATTTGTTAATAATAGTTTAATAATAAAATAACTATAGAGAGATATATGGGGTAACATTAAGTATATTTTGTAGAAGCATAAGAATTGATTGCTGAATGTCTGAAATAATTTTAAAATTTTTGAAATTTTATTTGTTGTGATTTTTGGAGTATTTTCAACTGTGTGGTGTGATTTTAATCCAATCTGATTTTCTTGGATTCTTGCAGCTTATTAAGTACTAGCCGAATGACCCGGGCAACGCCCGTGTTTTACCCGATTGAATGTTTTGATTCAAATACTATTTGTTACACAATTATAAATTGGCGCCTTATATAAATGCATATGTTAGTTAATAACTATAGCCTATGTGCTTCTTCTGTCTATGTACTGTTGGCTTCCGTAGGCGTCTCTTACTGGGAAAAAGAAAGAGAGGATTCCATTTGGTTATTAAATAATATATGCATTTATTTAAGGAGCGACCCGCTCCAACACAATGGTTACAAAAACGAAAAAGCGAGTGGGGGGGGGGGGCATGATGGGGGGGGGGGGGGGGCAAAGGTGGCGTGATCGTAGCCGACCAATAGGAGGGCGCCATTCCAAAAAACAATGGTTGCCTGTAAAGTCGGTTTTACGGGCGAAGATTTTACGTGACAACGGTAGAATATTTATTGATATGAATATAATTAAATTGCACAATAGGAACAAGGAATTGAATGAAAATAAGAATTGCACAAATTTTAACTATAGAAATATATTTTGTTTACTAAAACATTGTACATGTAAACTTAAACTTAACTAATTCCTATTTGAGTGTTTAAGGAAGTGTTTCTGCTGTAATGTGTCTTGCGAAAGTCAAGTCGATAGTTGTTCCTTTTAACGTAGTTGACTTAGAAACGTTTGATACGCAATCAAGATTATACGTATTTTTCATGAAATTAAGAAATGAGTTGTCAGGCTTTACGTTTTTGTTAAAATCACCACACAGAAGAATCGGTATACTAGAATCAACTTGCACGAACGGTGGCACTTGAAGCTAGTATTAGCGGCGAAGCAAGTAACTTCAGTCATGCACATGTCACCCTTGGTTTTAATGACACGAGTTACGTCTGTAATCGCAACTTGGAACACTTCCGCCGTAGATGTCGATGATAATTTACGATAGATCGCCACTCCACCAGCCGCGTTGGTATTTGAAAATCAAAACACTTATTCAGATCGAAGGTTCAAATTTTTGCTAAATAAATTTGAAATTAAATAAAATTTGTAATTGTAAATGATGAAGTTGAAAATTAAAACATTTACTTAAATTAGATGTTAAAATTCTTGCTCAACACAGTTTAAATAAAGTTTTCTTATATCTGCCACTTTTTCTTAATATTTGTAATTTTAAAGAATCAATTCGAAAATCAAAACATTTATTCAGATCGAAGGTTCAAATTTTTGCTAAATAAATTTGAAACTATTTAAAATTTGTAAAATAATAATTAATTAATTAATTATTTTTAAACTAATAATTTACACCACACGTGTGAACTTGTATTATGACGCTTTCTTGTTTTTCCAACGCCAAGAACGTTCGAGAAAGACAAAGACAGAGACAAGCATGCGCCGATTCAATGCGCCTAATTCTCTAGCGCTGCGCGCGCAGCACTCTCGTTCGGTGACTCATCGTAACGTTACCGGGCGTTACACTTTTTCATAAGTGACTCCCAGCCGCAACCTAATTTAAGACGTTGTCACGTCAAAAAAAAAAAAGCAAACGGTGACAGAGATGACTGATGAAGAATGACGCTCGTAACTGTATATAGAATTTTTAAAGGTAGTTTGGCTACCCATGTGTGAGAGCTTCTATTAAAAGTGGTGTAACAAGATTAAGTTCTTTATTCTTTATTTCGACTTAGAGCGCTATGTTCTCCTAGGAACACTTGCACTTTAAACATAAACAAAAATTTTGAAAGAAAAGAAAGAAAGATATTTGAAATATGTACAGAATTAGTATGCAAGTTAGTTAGATGAAAAGATTTAAAATATCAAGTTTATATTTATATATATTAAGTTGTTTGTCGAATGAAGATTTTTCCTTAAAATATTTTTTTATCAAGATCATCTTTATCATTATATTTTTAATTTAGAAATTTGCTGAATGATTTGGATTCTTTAATGTTGACTTTGCTTAGAATTATTAATGAAACTGATTCCAATAATTATTAATTAAACATTATATTTATTGATTTACAAGAGAGAGAACAAAATATAAAAGGGAAACTAATATTAAATAAAGGAACTTTTTTTTTCGGTTAGCGCCTATTTACCTGTGAGCTTACACACACTCTGTGGAACACACTCTGCATAGTTATTTTGTAAAAATATGTAAATTAGTATAAAATAATTGGTAATAGAAATTTATGTAAATAAGGCTTTTGATATAAGAGCGAGATACAATTAGTTGACAGAGCTTCTTTTGTTTTTTGAGTTTAGTTCGTTGTTACTCTAAATCTCCTAGAGTCAGTTTAACTTTTTTCATTATTAATAAAATACAGTTGCTTGCTTTATGAGAACGCGGTCTGGTTTATTTTATGAGATGGCGAACGCTGATCAGAAACCTTTAGAAGCACCTACGGTCGAGGCAGGTGTAACAATATACAACATTTAATTGTAAAATATGATATCATTTTCTGTTCTATATTTTTCCCCAATTATCTGAAATCTTGTAATCTTGTAAAAGGGATGTATTAAGATTAAGTTGTTTGGCTAATGAATATTTTTCCTTAAAATATTTATCAAGATCATCTTTATTATTATATTTTTAATTTAAAACTTTGTTGAATGAATTAGAATCTTTAATTGTAAAATATGATATCCTTTTCTGGTCTATTTCCCTCCAATTATCTGAAATCTTGTAATCTTGTAAAAGGGATGTATCAAGATTAATATTTTTGGCTAATGAAGATTTTTCCTTAAAATATTTATAAATTTTGAAGATTGAGCAATCCATAATTAAAATTATATTGAAAAAAGATACATATATATTGGAACTTTAAAGTAATTATAAATCCTAATTCATCCTTTCACATACTTCATCCCTAAGGCTAGAAATAATCGTTATTTCTCCTTAAAATAAATTTTGATTTTTCGTCCAAAAGAAACACATGCGGGATAATTTTCAAATGTCATTCTATAATCATAAGCCGCATTATATTGTATTATAAATGTATTATATATAGTTATCAGACATCTATACAGTTTTATACATGGATAGATCAAGGATTATCTCTCTATAGTCAGGATTTAAAATCTTAGGATAGATTAGTTTATTCACCCAGTTGTTAAGTAAACTTTTAACAAAGCAAAACTTTGTTCGATATTTGCGAAGACCCTTTTTTTTTCAAAAATTGTCGCCATTTTAAAAAGAAGCGACGACGTTGATTGGTTCTAGGGGTTTAATTAGTGAAAGTTTATCCACAAAGAATTACTCTGTGTATGTGTAAAGTAATTATGTCATTGGCACGGTAGATCGGCTGCCTTTTTATTATTAAACCTAAAATTTGTTGGAAATTGTCAGGCCTTAATTGGAAAGGTGTTCATCTCTTTTAAATAACTAATTTTCGCTTTCTCTATTCAGTGCGTGGGTGTTGGGTGCAAATAAGATTAATTATAAACTTTTAGCATTATTAACTTGATACTTATTATGAAAAAGGCTTATCCTTATCGTGCAACTGAAAGTTGCTGATGGCTTGCGCCATCTATCGGAATAAATATCAGCTATTCTCGTTGATTTCTAATTATTCCAGAATTGGCCAATTACCCATTCTTGATTAATCAAGAAAAGCTAACCACCCACGCGTTTCGGGCTGTTGGCCTTTATCAGCGTGGTGCAAGCTGTACCTCAACGACCAAAAAAAAAAAAAACTGGTCCTTCAGGCATTTTGAAAAATCATGAAACGGGTAGTTAAGGCCAGAATTGCATGAGACCGCGATATAATGTGAAAATATAGTACAAATGTGATATTGTACTGGGATAAGGTGCGTAAATTATAGCATAAGGTTGATACTTATTGTTAACTTTGGAAGGTGGTTAATATTGTGTGATGCAAATGTAAACCTGCTAGATTTTATTGAATTCTATTCGAATCTCGAAGGAGGAACATTTTTCATGATGCATTCAATATATAAAAGAGTTCTAAAAACATAACAATCTATACTTAATTCAATTAGATAATAAAAAGGCACCTTGACTATTAAAAAAGGTATTTCCAGACTTAAATCTGGTCATCTAAGGACAATGACTTTCCAGAATGGTTACAAAGTTTTCCCACTATGTACTAAGTGTCAACCTACAACCCCAAACCACATCATTGACTGTATTGACTCATCCATTGATGAGCTCTACTCAGCATCCCCAGCAGACACCATCAACAAGCTTGATACCCTGATATGATTGAGTGGGGATAAGAAAGCAAGCAGAAAATTTGTCAAAGCAAGAAAGCCGTAAAAGCAAGCAGAAAATTTGTCAAAGCAAGAAATCTGCAAAAGCAAGCAGAAAAGTTGTCAAAGCAAGAAAGATGTAAGAGCAAGCAGAAAAGTTGTCAAAGCAAGAAATCTGAAAAAGCAAGCAGAAAATTTGTCAAAGCAAGAAAGATGTTAGAGCAAGCAGAAAAGTTGTCAAAGCAAGAAATCTGAAAAAGCAAGCAGAAAATTTGTCAAAGCAAGAAAGCCGTAAAAGCAAGCAGAAAATTTGTCAAAGCAAGAAATCTGCAAAAGCAAGCAGAAAAGTTGTCAAAGCAAGAAAGCCGTAAAAGCAAGCAGAAAAGTTGTCAAATCAAGAAATCTGTAAAAGCAAGCAGAAAAGTTGTCAAAGCAAGAAAGATGTAAGAGCAAGCAGAAAAGTTGTCAAAGCAAGAAATCTGAAAAAGCAAGCAGAAAATTTGTCAAAGCAAGAAATCTGCAAAAGCAAGCAGAAAAGTTGTCAAATCAAGAAATCTGTAAAAGCAAGCAGAAAAGTTGTCAAATCAAGAAAGCTGTAAAAGCAAGCAGAAAAGTTGTCAAAGCAAGAAATCTGTAAAAGCAAGCAGAAAAGTTGTCAAATCAAGAAAGCTGTAAAAGCAAGCAGAAAAGTTGTCAAATCAAGAAAGCTGTAAAAGCAAGCAGAAAAGTTGTCAAAGCAAGAAATCTGTAAAAGCAAGTAGAAAAGTTGTCAAAGCAAGAAATCTGTAAAAGCAAACAGAAAGTTTTCAAAGCAAGAAAGAATGATACAAAATAAGCAAGAAGATTGTCAAATCAAGCAAGAAGGATACCAAAATAACTAAGAAATTGTCAAAGTAACCAAAAATATATATAAAATTGAGCAAGAAAGTTGCCAAAATTAAGTTTGACGTAGTAGAAAGATGAACAAAGTAATTTCAGACGACAGATAACAAAGGAAATGAAACAATGAAAGGTGAATGCATCGGACAAATTTCTCAAGCTAACTCCATCCGCCAACCAACCATTTTTATCACCGCGTCGAACATAAAATTGGGAATTTAAAGAAGCAAATGACGTCAGAGGAGTTCCAGATAACACTTGAGGAAAGTAAACACACAATTCCATTCTTCTACCTAGTCGAATTTCAAAGATAATTTTTCTATAAATAAACCCACACAAAAACCTTCAATTATTATATGTCGCAAATTTCGAATTACTACAAATAATGCTTTCCTTGTTGGTTGTATTTATTTTCATAGTTCCACTTTCCTATCAAGAAAGGGAAATAACTTCAAGAAATGAAAAGATGTTGTGCAAATTTTGGAATATTCGTTTTTAAACTATTATAATTGTATATGTAATTTACGGAAAAACAATTTACACTAATTTTTACAATAAGATATTAATAATTTAATAAGAAGCCTCTGGGACCAAAATAATTTTGATGGCAGTGGTACAGCCTGCTTCACGCTAACGAGCGCCAACAGCCCGAAATCCGTTCGTGGATGACTTTTCTTAATTTATCAAGAAAATGGGTTGGCCAAATATCAGGGAACAGGCTAAATCAACGTTTAGTTGATTTCTGTTCCACTAGATGGCGCTCTACCATCTAAAAAGCACATGTGCTTCTGGTTAGAATATGCCTTCTTTGTTTTTAATATTTCTAATTGTCTTTCTTAACCTGCTGGATATCCCAACTTTATTGTCGCGTAATCTTTCCTCAAGATATAACATCTACCCATAATAATACTCTAGTTCCCCAGTAAGCCCTTTCTTGATTCTCTCCCCTTTGACACATTGTAAATAGCATTGTTGATTATTGTAACTATTGTTCCTGTATATACCCTCTTCTACGTGGAGAAGTTGTATAAGACCAAAGGGTCATAACAGGGACCTTTGTTGTTGTTATTACTGTTATTCTTGTATGTACCCTACATTTCTGTGCTTGGAGAATCCTTATAAGACTAAATTGTCATAATAAAGCTTTTTGTTGTTGTATTTATAATTGTATGTATTTCTACTATCCTCAAAGCTTATGTCCATAGTTTATTCAAAATATCTTTTCCAAGAGTAATAGCTTCAGTATCGATATAAAAGAAAAACAGCTATATGCAATACTACAACGGTATGGTAGATTAAACTGACGAAACGGCTGGTAGGGTGCACTACTGATGAGCCAGGCCCTCCCATTAATTTATTATTGCAGTAAGGACAGTAGAAAAATGGTTATATTTCAAAAAGAAACATACGTATCAAAAAATAGTTTAAAATTCTTACAACAGGTGGCGCGTTAATGCGCATCATAGTAATTCAATGGAATTTATATAATTAAAGATATGATCTTTCGATTCCCGGGAACATAATTCTTTTATTAAAAACTAGACGGGTGACCCGGGCTTCGCCCCGGGATTGACCCGTGTGCATATCTACCCGAGTGATATATATTTAGATAAGATTTTTTTCTATATAATTGTTTGTTATTAGCATTATCTATTTGTTTGCATCAGCATAATTTAATCTTTGATAGAGGGCGCTGATCGTGAGCTAAGTAGAATAATTTGAATATATAGTTTTAATAATTGATTTATATATATTTTTAAAATAGCCTATCGTCTTCCCCGTATTTTTTTACCTATGTATGGAAATTTTGGTTTGAATTAGTGAACTACTGCGGATTTGTATACCGGACATACAAACAAACAAACATATAAACATTGATTTTTATACAGGGTGCGGTAGATAAGTAATGAGACTCAGTCTAGAAAAACAAATTTATTGATCCGATTTGTACAAAACGTTAATATTCTTCAAAGAACTCGCCTTGGGCGTCGACACAACGTTGCCAGCGTGTTTTCCAAGCTTCATAGGCCCCACTGTAGTCCGTTGGAGTTATCCCAGTTAGTGCCTTCGTGACAGCACGTTGGATGTTCGGGATATCGTCGAAACGATGATCCTTCAGGCATCTTTTTACCTTCGGAAATAGGAAGAAATCAGGAAGACTCATGTCAGGGCTGTATGGTGGCTGTGGCAGAACTTCAACTCCAATTCGGGTCAAATAGGAGGTCACGAGGAACGCTGTGTGCGCCGGAGCGTTGTCGTGGTGGAGACGCCAGCGTTGAGCAAGGTCCTGTTGCTTCCGTTTGACGGCTTTGTGCAATCGCCGAAGGACTTCTTTGTAGAATTCGGCATTAACAGTTTTCCTCTGAGAGACAAACTCTTTGTGAATTAACCCCCGCTTGTCGAAAAACACAATCAGCATTGTCTTGAATCGGGACTTTGACATTCTTGCTTTCTTCGGCCGCGGGAATGCCGGTGTGTGCCACTCTGAGCTCTGGGCTTTCGTCTCCGGGTCGTATTGGAATGTCCACGATTCGTCGCCTGTTACTACGTTGTCTAAAAAGTCTGGATTATTTTCCAATTCATTCAACATCTCACGGCAAACGTCCACTCGTCGTTGCTTTTGTTCGGCGGTGAGCATTCGCAAGTGTCACGGGCACACAAACAACGTAATACGCGAAGCTCGACCCTAACTGCGCCAGAGCTACGACGCGACTGCGAACCGGTTCTATTGTTAGCTCAGATCCCCCACACACACACCACATGACCTGCAGGTGGAAAACGCACTGCGAGCGACTGGGGCGCCGCGCGGCGGCCAGTCTCATTACTTATCTACCGCACCCTGTATACACTGCGTGACATTGAAAATGGAACACCAAGAAATAGTGGCCAGAAAATTATGCAAATTTCAGGGTAGACGCGCCTAACCGAGTTATGCAAATGATGTAAAATGCGCAGCTCTCGTGCGCACATGGAGTAAGATATAAGGGAAGGAACTTACAGAAAGGACAGTATTCGTGTCGTTATTTCTTCAAGAAAAATCATTGTAGAAATTTTGTTCTTGTGTCAAAAGACACGTGTAATAACAAAGAATGCCAGGTCATCGTAAACGGAGGCAGTTCAAGCAGACAGACGCTTTTACGAGGGGCATGGTGATCGGACTGAAAAGGGCAGGTTGGTCCATACGTCAAATCGCAGCTGATACACACCTTGGTGCGTCCACGGTGCACCGACTGTGGAGAAGATGGTTGGAATAAGGAAATGTGGCAATTTATAGGAATGTCGGTGCAACCAGAGTGACGTCAGCACGTGTGGATCGGCGTATCCTTCGACAAGCAGTGGCGGCCCCACAAGCCACTTGTACCGCCATCCTGCAACATGTGCAAGACACCCTATATCATTCCATCTCGACCAGAACCATTTCCCGTCGATTGGTTGCTAATGGCTTGCACTCATGCCGTCCGCTAAGAAGACTGCCATTGACCCAACCGAATAGGCGCCAACGTTTGGAATGGTGCCGGGCTAGATCGACGTGGATGACGGAATGGCACAGGGTCGTGTTCTCAGATGAGTCGCGTTTCTGCTTGTCCAGTGATAGTCGCCGTGTACGCGTGTGGCGTCGACGTGGAGAAAGGTCCAATCCGGCAGCAATTGTGGAACGCCCCACCGTGCGACAACGTGGAATCATGGTTTGGGGCGCAATCGCGTATGATTCCAGGTCACCTTTACTTCGTATTCAGGGCACTATACGGCCCAACGATACGTTGATGATGTGCTGCGACCGGTGACACTCCCCTACCTTCAGGGGGTACCCAATGCCCTTTATCAGCAGGATAACGCCCGACCGCACACTGCTCGCATTAGCCAACAAGCTCTGCAAGATGTACAGATGCTTCCCTGGCCACCATACTCTCCTGATCTCTCACCAATCGAGCACGTCTGGGACATCATTGGACGCCGTTTGCATGCCTTGCCACAGCCGCGTTCAGAAGACGAACTGTGGCAAATGGTTGAGAGGGAATGGAGTTGTCTGAATCCCGATATACATGTCAAAAGGTACAACTTCCTTAAGTTTTGTCCATGAGTGTATTGTCTGAATCCCGATATACATGCTAAAAGGTACAACTTCCTTAAGTTTTGTCCATGAGTGTATTGTCTAAATCCCTATAAGCATGCTAAAAGGTACAACTTCCTTAAGTTTTGTCTATGAGTGTATTGTCTGAATCCCGATATACATGTTAAAAGGTACAACTTCATTAAGTTTTGTCCATGGGTGCATTTCATCATATCTCGAAAAAATTTAAATTTAAACCACAACAACAAAAACCGTTATTAAGGACACCATACAGGATTCTCCCAGATACAAACATAACTGTTATCTACAGAAAGTGGAGATTAACATCGACTTTTCTTCAAGTTGGATACATCTTCTGTGTTACGTCTATTGTCTGTGATGTGCTACAGAATTTGTGTAAAACTTATGCATCGGGTTTGTATTTAACTATTTTTGTCATTTGAACACACGGTGACCTATACTACAATATATGGACAAAAGTGTAATGCCTCGATAAAGGTTGGCGTTCAGCCAGCCGAAATATTGGCAAAATAAATATTTTTATTAAATCCAATATATGCCTTTTATTATCTAATACTACAATATAATGTGGCTTATGATTGTAAAACGACGTTTGGGAATTCCCATCCCTGGACACGTCGTAGTTTACTTTTCACAATTCATTCTTTCATACTTCATCTCTAAGGTTAGAAATAATCGTTATTTCTCCTTAAAATGGATTTCGATTTTTCGTTCAAAAGAAACACATGCGGGATAATTTTCAAATGTCGTTCTCCATATGGTGACTTGTTTTCATAACCAATTTTTTGACGGAGAATTTCTATCTCCAGTGTCGGACATTAAAACGTGTAGTGAGAAAGTCCTGGCTTTTTGTTTATCAGTTTTATTATTTATATTTCCAACCATATTTTTCATTGTTTCAAAGCAATTCTTCAAAGAAAAAAAAATTACTACTGTTCCTACTTCACCCTTCTTAATAGATTACATGTAAATGGAAGATAAAAAGATCATTACATATAAGAAACGGGACGTAATGTTTTGTGATTACGTCATACCCGGTGTCCTCAAAAAACGGGGAATTTTTCTACTTTTCTAAAAAAACAGGTAAAATGGGGAACTACTGGGAGGGTTCAGGCCTCTATGATACATTTTTCAATTTGAAACCATTTTTTATTATCCCTATTACACCTGGTACAGTGTAAGATAATCATGGTGGGTGGTGTTTGGCGACTGTTTTTCTCTAAGAGAACCACATATCTACATATAATACATACCATGATAATCATGGTGGGTAATAGTCAGTGACTGCTTTTACTGTAAGTGCACCACATGTCTACACACGAGGTACAGGTCATGATAATCATGGTGGGTAGAAGTTGGTGACTTCTTTTACTGTAAGTGCACCACATGTCTACACACGAGGTACAGGTCATGATAATCATGGTGGGTAGAAGTTGGAGACTTCTTTTACTGTAAGTGCACCACATGTCTACACACGAGGTACAGGTCATGATAATCATGGTGGGTAGAAGTTGGAGACTTCTTTTACTGTAAGTACACCACATGTCTACAAACGAGGTACAGGTCATGATAATCATGGTGGGTAGAAGTTGGAGACTTCTTTTACTGTAAGTGCACCACATGTCTACACACGAGGTACAGGTCATGATAATCATGGTGGGTAGAAGTTGGTGACTGCTTTTACTGTAAGTGCACCACATGTCTACACACGAGGTACAGGTCATGATAATCATGGTGGGTAGAAGTTGGAGACTTCTTTTACTGTAAGTACACCACATGTCTAGACACGGGGTACAGGTCATGATAATCATGGTGGGTAGAAGTTGGTGACTTCTTTTACTGTAAGTGCACCACATGTCTACACACGAGGTACAGGTCATGATAATCATGGTGGGTAATAGTCAGTGACTGCTTTTACTGTAAGTGCACCACATGTCTACACACGAGGTACAGGTCATGATAATCATGGTGGGTAGAAGTTGGTGACTGCTTTTACTGTAAGTGCACCACATGTCTACACACGAGGTACAGGTCATGATAATCATGGTGGGTAGAAGTTGGAGACTTCTTTTACTGTAAGTACACCACATGTCTAGACACGGGGTACAGGTCATGATAATCATGGTGGGTAGAAGTTGGTGACTTCTTTTACTGTAAGTGCACCACATGTCTACACACGAGGTACAGGTCATGATAATCATGGTGGGTAATAGTCAGTAACTGCTTTTACTGTAAGTACACCACATGTCTAGACACGGGGTACAGGTCATGATAATCATGGTGGGTAGAAGTTGGTGACTTCTTTTACTGTAAGTACACCACATGTCTACACACGAGGTACAGGTCATGATAATCATGGTGGGTAATAGTCAGTGACTGCTTTTACTGTAAGTGCACCACATGTCTACACACGAGGTACAGGTCATGATAATCATGGTGGGTAGAAGTTGGTGACTTCTTTTACTGTAAGTGCACCACATGTCTACACACGAGGTACAGGTCATGATAATCATGGTGGGTAGAAGTTGGTGACTTCTTTTACTGTAAGTGCACCACATGTCTACACACGGGGTACAGGTCATGATAATCATGGTGGGTAGAAGTTGGTGACTTCTTTTACTGTAAGTGCACCACATGTCTACACACGAGGTACAGGTCATGATAATCATGGTGGGTAGAAGTTGGTGACTTCTTTTACTGTAGGTGCACCACATGTCTACACACGAGGTACAGGTCATGATAATCATGGTGGGTAGAAGTTGGTGACTTCTTTTACTGTAGGTGCACCACATGTCTACACACGAGGTACAGGTCATGATACTCATGGTGGGTAGAAGTTGGTGACTTCTTTTACTGTAGGTGCACCACATGTCTACACACGAGGTGCAGGTCATGATAATCATGGTGGGTAGAAGTTGGTGACTTCTTTTACTGTAAGTGCACCACATGTCTACACACGAGGTACAGGTCATGATAATCATGGTGGGTAGAAGTTGGAGACTTCTTTTACTGTAAGTGCACCACATGTCTACACACGAGGTACAGGTCATGATAATCATGGTGGGTAGAAGTTGGTGACTTCTTTTACTGTAAGTGCACCACATGTCTACACACGAGGTACAGGTCATGATAATCATGGTGGGTAGAAGTTGGTGACTTCTTTTACTGTAAGTGCACCACATGTCTACACACGGGGTACAGGTCATGATAATCATGGTGGGTAGAAGTTGGTGACTTCTTTTACTGTAAGTGCACCACATGTCTACACACGAGGTACAGGTCATGATAATCATGGTGGGTAGAAGTTGGTGACTTCTTTTACTGTAGGTGCACCACATGTCTACACACGTGGTACAGGTCATGATACTCATGGTGGGTAGAAGTTGGTGACTTCTTTTACTGTAGGTGCACCACATGTCTACACAGAAAGCATGTATATACACTCATGGACAATCTTTAAGGAAGTGGAAAGTCTTTGATGTCGTCGGTCGTCCTTTTTTTTTTTCTTTTTAAAGGAGACAGAGGCAATTTTGCTCACACTTGGTTATCTCGTGTGTCTTCAATAAATGTCACTGTAATATCGTTCAGAGTTATTGTCTGAATCCCGATATACATGCTAAAAGATACAAATTTCCTAAGTTTTATCCATAAATGTAAACACACATAAGCCAAACACGAGATACGTAAAACACAAAATCAAACTTGTTTTTTTTTTAACGATTTTCATTGACTTTAAAAAAGTATTCGTAAATTCACAAATAAAACAATTAAGATGTCTTCCTAGATTAAGTATTGAAATGTCAGCTTTTGACATTTTAATTTGATGTGAAGAGACATAATTACCTCTCAACGATTGAAAAAAAAACTATTTAAATGTCAATTCTATGAATTTTATTTACATAATTACATTTGACCGTTGACCAAGAAATTTTAATGTTTACAATAACATCAGAAATGACTTTTTTTTAAATCTATATATTAAAAAAATTGTTAAAAAACTCTCTGACATCTAAAAGGTTTTCATGTTAGCGATCAGGATATAGCTATTTTGTATTTAATATAATTCAACATAGGTAAATATGTGTAGTATTTCTGTGCTATCCTTGCCTGTGGAAGAACTGCAAAGTTCGAAAGCTTGCACAAATATAATAAAAGATACTCCTTCGTAAAAACTTTTAATTCGTTATACACTTATACCAATTGTACGGAGTTTACCTGTAGAAATATGTAAATATGACATTTGAAAAGAGTAATGATAAACGGAAAAATTAAAGTGTCCAGTGTGGGTTCCCATCCCTGGACACTTTTATTTTTCCGTTCATCATTACTCTTCACAATTCACCCTTTCATACCTCATCCAAAAGGTTAGAAATAATCGTTATTTTTCCTTGAAATTAATTTTGATTTTTCGTTGAAAAGAAATACATGCGGAATAGTTTTCAAATGTCGTTTTACAATTACAAGCCGCATTATATTGTATTATACTATATGTAAATATATTTATTTGTTTCTTATACGTTTCTTCAATAATTATCCAATCTGGCTGAAATTCTAACTGGAGATATAGAGGTAAGTCTGGAATTATTTTATTTCAATTCTCTTTCTCTCTTTGTGTCAACGTTTTCTCAAAATATTTATGTTAATTCGTTTTTTTATTAATTAACCAGGAGCGGTTACAAAGGAAACAAGTAAAACAAATAAAACAAATTAACACTTAGAATTAAATATTTACATGTATCAATCGACAGAGTACATAGAATGTATATAGACAAAGATGTAAGAGAACATTTAGATCAGGGAACAATCTCACTTCTGTAAAGTTCGGACAGTCGTAGATAAGGTGTTCAGTTTCTCCACAGGAACTATTTGGTGTTTCTGATAGAACCTATGTTATGTAAGTATTTCTGTACCGTGTGATGTGACAAATTGAGTGACTGTAACATTTGGATGGAACTTTGTAGGTATTCCGTTTGCAGTTTATTTACAGTACACTGTATTTAAATGCCTTTATAATACGTACATAAACATTTTATGAAAAAAAGCCATCTACTTATCGTGCAACTGAAAGTTGCTGATGGTTTGTGCCATCTATCGGAATAAATATAAACTATTTTCGTTGATTTTTAATTATTCAGAATGATAAGGAGATGCCTATTTTCATCATTTTGCATCTTTATTCGTTTATTTGGAGTTCTCTAGAGATTTGAATTTCGGATATAAAAAGAGAGTTTTATTGTTATTCCGGATAATTATGCAACTTTGAATAATAGATATTTTCCTAATAGGTTATTCTGATTGTTAAAATATCGGATAATTGTTATTCTGAATTATTGGAATTCGGTTAATCGGGTATTTCGGATAATTGGGATTCGGTTAAAAAGCACTTCGAATTATTGAGATTCGGTTAATCGGTATTCCATATAATTATGATTCAGTTATTAAGTATTTCGCGCCAATTTTTGAGATTCGGTTAATTGTATATTTCAGATAATTATGATTCAATTAATTAGTATTTCGACTAATCGGGATTCGGGTATCAGTATTTCGGATAATTGGAGATTCAGATAATCTGTATTTCGGATGAGATTAGGTTAATCTGGTATTTCGGATAATTGGAATTCGCTTAATTAGTATTTCATATAATTGGGATTCGGATAATTGGTATTTCGAGTAATTGAGGGTTGAGATAATCGGTATTTCGGATGAGAATTCGGTATTTCTGTTAAACGGGTATTTCGGATAATTATGATTCAATTAATTAGTATTTCGACTAATTGGGATTCTAGTATCAGTAATTCGGGTAATTGAAGGTTCAGATAATCGTTATTTCGGAAGAGATTCGGTTAATCGGGTATTTCGGATAATTGGAATTTGCTTAATTAGTATTTCGTATAATTGGGAATCGGATAATCAGTATTTCGAGTAATTGAAGGTTGAGATAATCGGTATTTCGAGCGAGATTTGGTTAATCGGGATTTACTTAATTAGTATTTCGTTTAATTGAGATTCGGATAATTGGCATTTATGGTAATTAAGGGTTGAGATAATCGGTATTTGAGATGATATTCGGTTAATTAGTTTTTCGTATAATTAATAGATATTCGCGGTTAATAATTATTTCAGTTAATTGGGATTCATATAATCGGAATTTAAGATAACAATGGAGTTCTCAAATATATATTATTCTGTATTTAACCTTATATAATCTTATATGGACATTGTAAAAAAATCAGTTTCAATCTCAATCTCTCTTTCTCTATTTCTCTCCCTATTTTGCATATATTTATCTATATTTAACCATATTTTATCTTATTTATTTATATTTATTCTGTATTTAACCTTATATAATCTTAAATCGACATCTAATGTATAATAAGAAAGAGTATATCTAGGTGTAGATAGGATTAAGCTACGTTGTTATTGATTTGTGGCCGAAATTCTGCGAAGAAAGGAAAGGCTGTCATCCATTCTGATTTGTCCATTATCTCTTCTTCCCATCAATCCGTCAATTTGTGGCAACTTTATATTCTATCGCACTTTACCATTAACTTATGGCACACGTGTTTCAACTTTATCTTGTTGGCAAATACGGGAGATTGAAACACAAGCTTCCCTTTTCAATCTCACTTTTTTTCTAGATTAATTTTCTTTATCGGGATAGTATAGCAATTGGCGAAACTGCTGGGAGAGTTCACCACTAATGAGCCAGGCCATTCCCATTAGTTTTTCCATTAAAATAAGGGTAATAGTTATTGTTTAATTTTTAAAAAGAATCATACGCATCTATAATATGAAAAAATAGTACAAATGTGATATTGTACTGGGATAAGGTACATAAATTATGAAAAAAGGCATCTCCTTATCGTGCAACTGAAAGTCCGTGGTTAGCTTTTCTTGATTAATAAAGAATGGGTATTTGGACAATTCTGAAATAATTAAAAATCAACAAGAATAGTTGATATTTATTCCGATAAATGGCGCAAGCCATCAGCAACTTTCAGTTGCATGATAAGGAGATGCCTTTTTCAGCATCTATAATAGTTTCGAATTTTCATAATAGATGGCGCGCTAATGTATCAAAATAGTATAGCAGACGATTGAATCAAAGAAGTTTATATCTATTTATATGTAATTATGATTGATATGAAATTATATAATTATATCAAACTAGACGGGTGACCCGGGCTTCGCCCCGGGATTGACCCGTGTGCATATCTACCCGAGTGATATATATTTATATAAGATTTTTTTTATAATTGTTTGTTATTAGCATTATCTATTTGTTTGCATCAGCATAATTTAATCTAATCTTTGATAGAGGGCGCTGTTCGTGAGCTAAGTAGAATAATTTGAATATATAGTTTTAATAATTGATTTATATATTTTTTAAAATAGCCTATCGTCTTCCCCGTATTTTTTTTTACCTATGTATGAAAATATTGGTTTGAATTAGTGAACTACTGCGAATTTGTATACCGGACATACAAACAAACAAACAAACATACAAACATTCATTTTTATATATTATCAAATATTGTTATACAATCAGAAGCCGCATTATATTGTATTATAAAAATATGTAATTCTACTGTACTAAAACTTTATGTACATAGTTTACTTAAATGCCATTTCTGAGATTCCATCCTTCAGTGTAACATATATAAGCAGAATGATCCAATACAGTATTAGAGCTCTAAGAAACGGTCTGGTAGATTAAATTGGCGAAACTGCTGGAAGGGTTTACAACTGATGAGCCAAGCCCTCCCTTTTTTATCGCAGTAAGGACAGTAGAAATTTGTTTTATCTGTAAAATAAACATTCGTGTTTTAATGTTTTATTTTTATTTCTTATACATCCTTTTTCGACATAGATATTTTATAAAAAGGAGGAATAGAAAAACATAAATAAAATGATATACACTCATAGACAAAACTTAAGAAAGTAAAAGGTTTTTGATCTCGCCTTTCGTCTGTTTATTTATTCTCACCTTTTTTTTTTTTTTTTGAAGGAGACAGAGGCTGTTCACACTTGGTTATCTCGTGTCTTCAATAAAGGTCACTGTAATATTTTTCAGTGTTATTGTCTGAATCCCGATATACATGTTAAAAGGTACAACTTTCTTAAGTTTTGTCTACGAGTGTAGTTACATTAAAAATTTGTTATATTTGCATATTTTTGAAATTTTCGTTTTCCATTTCTACTGGTTATTAGAACGGTCAAGAATAAGTCGGCCTTATAAGATATCACAATATGTTTAAACCAATCAAATTGTAAAGAATTCTGTTAAAGAATCAAACAATTTGGTAACAAATATATTGTCACGTTTGTGAATTTTGTAATTAATTATTTCTTTTTTTTATTTCGCTTATACTCGTAGGTCATTATTTATATCATCATTAAAAACAATTTAATTTGCATATTTCTTATTATAAAACAACAAAAACTAATAAAAAGCATAAGACACCCTGCAACTTTTCTTTTTCCTTGATTAAAAGAAGCCTTCGGATAAGCCCGTCTTCAGTTAACTAAAAATAGTTATCTGAAGAAAGGTTTTTCTGAAAGCTTCTTGTATTCAAGAGTAAATAAAAAAGAAATGTGTATGTGCGGCGTATTATGCTTTGTGTGTATGTGATTGGTTGAAGTTCACAATCCTATGCTAATAAAAACTAATTTTCATTAAAAATATAAAAAACAACACGTTACATTAAATTAGTTAATAAATAAATAAATATAAATATATAATCTAAAATTATATAATCTAAAATGCAAATATTTTATTTTTTAAAAACATATATTTTATTTTCTTTCATTGACTGTTCTACATTTTTGACCATAGATTTGGAAAACTTTGACCATTGTTGTAAATATGTATAGTTGAACCTACCTATTTTTTTAATTCACGAAATATAGAATTCATTTTATAAATTCTATATTACTGTGAAAAATAATTTTATGTGTAATTTGCTTCAAGTAATTAAAAAAAAACACTACTTGATGAGTGAATACTTATATTTCCTTTTTTTACGACTGCACCTTCAATTCTCTATATTTTTTTAACAACAAAACAAAATATTCATAACATACATACCTTTTACCTGTATACAAAATTTCAAAAGTCAGTGGACCAGTAGGTAACACCCTCGATTCCCGACAGCCATAAACCAGGATTGTATCCCACGTTAACATTTTGTTTTAATATGTGAATAACCTTCACATTCATTGTTTCAATTATCATAAACTAGGTTGTTGAGCGGTACCTAATAAAGTGATTTTGGAACCGAGATACCAAATTTCATAAGTTTTCCTAATAAATTCTTATTTATTTCCAAACACACGGGTAAATAGAGCGTCCAAGATTTCAACCTCGGAAGAAATCACGTTAAAGTTTAAACCAATCATGTTGCAAGGAAAGGCCGTTACGCTGAAAATGTGTGGCAACGATTGATTTGTATTACACCCTCCCTGCGTAACTATACACAAAATAGAGCATTAATTACAAGTGTAATTGTACTATACAAGTAATTGTAATTAGAAAAATAGTATTTTAATTTGATTTACTTATTAATATTATCGCGGAGATAAATAAAGCAAGGGCAGATTTGGGGATAATTAATTTATTATAAAGTTATTTACCTTTTAGTTCTCATATAAAATTATATACAAGAGGTATTTATAGGGAGAGAGAGTCAGATGATAAAAACAACTTATCCCCAGGTAAAGATAATAATAATGAGCGGCGTCAGCCACCGTCCCGTTTTCCTTATTTACAGATAAGATTCCGAGAACCCCTCACACATGTGGTCCCCCCCCGGGGTCCAGGGATGATTGACAGGTGTCCCATCTGGATGGAGCTTCTTGACAATATAGTCTTCCCCATATCAGCCATTCATTATAAAAGCTTTACAATATAACAGACGAAATCTCGAATTCCTTCAAAATGACCTTGAACAAAATACATACCTTATTTGCAGACAAGTTGCCTGATCCCTTGAAAAGATTGTCATAGAGAAAGTAGACTGCTTATTGTTCTTAATATATATATGTTATGAATATTTTGTTGTTGTTGTTAGATAAAGGGTTGATAAGACAAAGGATCGATAAGATAAAAGGTTGAGGTGCAGTCGTGATAAGAAAAAGATAATTATTTACCGTCAAGTAGCTTTTATTTTCAATTACTTGAGGAAATATTACACATTAGTTATTTTCACATTATATAGAATTTATAGTGTTAATCCCCTATATTAGTGATTTAAAAGGATAGATATGTTAACTACGCATATATTTACAACAAAACTGAAAGTCTTTCTAAAAACGATGATAACAAAAGTAAAATTATCAATGAATAAAATAAAATATATATTTTTTAAAATATAGAAATATTTGATTTTTAGATTTTATAATATATATATATTTTTCTTATCCTTTTATTAGTCTAAATTAGACAAGATCTTGGAGGTCGTGCTCATAAAGAAGTTCAAGAACTCTTCTTGGTTCTCTGTACAGGGATCCTTTGTCCTTTCCAATACAATTTAGTATATGTTGGGGAGTGGCCTCTTCGGTTTTGTACCTAGTGTACATGGGGAAGCTTTTGGCTTCCTCTTTATAGACTAGAGGGCGCAGGTGACCAGATTTCAATCTGGCCAACTGTGTCGATTCCATTAATATAAATAAAACTTCCAACCCCCGCAATTTTGGATCCTCCTCGAAATCATACAAATTTTGCGGCCTTAATAGAGATCACTTTGAGTTTGACCAATCAGGTTGCAAAGAAGACCGTTTAAACACCGTTTGGTGTAATGCACCGCAGAATAAACATCTGTTTCGATATAAAATGATCAAAATGCTCAAATTTTCATTCAAAGTAGACTAGACAGGCCAACAAATGAAATTTCGCGGCCTTAATAGAGATCGCATTGTGTTTAAACCTATCAGGTTGCGAAAAAGACCGTTAAGCGAAATACCTAGTAACAGTCATTTTTATGTAAAAACTTTCACAAAAATATGAATTTGGGTAAATATTAAAGTATTGAAATAATTGAATTCATGCAAAAAAAAAAAAACGGATTGAACATTGAAGAACATTTTAGCGGCCTCGATAGAAATCGAATTAAATGTAAACCAATCATATTGGGAAAAAAGCTGTTAAAACAAGATAGCTATAGAATTAATTTTAATATATATTTATCCTTCACAAAAATATGATTTTTAAAATATATTAAAGTAATAAAATGATTAAATTCATCAAAAAACACAGATTGAAAAATGGTAATGAAGAAAAATTAGCGGCCTTGATAAAGATCACGTTAAGCTTAAACCAATCAGGTTGTGAGGAAGGCCGTTACGTTTCTCAACCAGGTGACGGACAGGGGAACACGTGTGGCCCTTAAAAAATGGGCCAGACGACGAGGTGCCCTTAACCCTTACCGGCAGTGTGACCAAATATCTCCTCTCTTCTCGGTTTACCTTGAAACTTGCGCAATCTTTTGTTTGCCTCCAGGCATCCACTATTCGACTTAGGGAAAAACCTGCGTTAGGAAAGCTGACAGGAAAAAGCGTCAAAAGGAAAGAAATAAAAGAAAAAGCATACATCACAGAAATAATAATAATATTTTAAAAGAATTATGGCGTTTTTTTTTATTTATTTTTTTTTTTTTGGCGTTTGAAAAATTTGTTTTACACAAAGTGTTCTATGGTTGAGTAAAAAGATTGATTTGATCTAAAAATAAAATATATTAATATATATAGAGATTTTTTTTTTTTGTAAATGCTTTTTCTTTCTTTCATACTCTGTGTCTTTTTCTTAATTAGGCTCTCTCTTTCTAAAGAACTCTTGCAGTGCATCGGTTGCGGAGTCTTTCCCGTGGTGGGCACCACCTTGTATATAATATAAATGTATTAGATAATAAAAAAGCATTTATTGAATTTAATAAAAGATTTATTCGCCAATCTTTCGGTTGACTGAACGCCAGACCTTTAAGGCAGTACATTTTTATACAATTGGCCAATTCTGGAATAATTAAAAATCAACGAGAATAGTTGATTATTTATTCCGATAGATGGCGCAAGCCATCAGAAACTTTCAGTTGCACGATAAGGAGATGCCTTTTTCTTAAAATAGCTGATGATGTTTTCTATTTAACATGTAGTAAGTATTTTAAGACAATATATATAATCCAATGTGAAAAAAAAAATAGTTAAAATGTGAAATTGTACTGGGATAAGATGAATTAATTAAGAAAAAGGTATCTCACTTATTGTACAACTGAAAGTTTGCACCACGCTGACGAGGGCCAACAGCCCGAAACGCGTACGTGGTTAGCTTTTCTTGATTAATCAAGAATGGGTATTTGGTTAAATAATTAAAAAGGTTTCTGGGAATGTGTGAATTTCTTTTTATTTTATTAAAGCATTCTCAGAGACGGCGTTTTATTCGGTTATTTATGTTCTCCTGTTGAAGAACAGAGATTTCCCGAAAGCTTGAGACTTGCTTTAATAAAATAAAAAGAAATTCAAAATCTCCAGAAACCTTTTTAATTATTGTCCAGAAGATTTAAATCAATTAATGAGTATTTGACCAATTCTCTGTGGAATAATTAAAACATCAACAGAATATAATTGAGTTAAATAAATTTGAAATATTTGCAGAGTTTCTTTTTTAAGGTATCGCGGGAGGTAAGCTTTCACGTGGTAGCGCTTTATCAGGTCACTGGCTCCGCAAAGGCGTGCAACAGATACAATAGAGATTCAGAGAAATACATTTAAAAAATCAAAAGACCACGTGAAAGCTTGCCTCCCGATACCTTAATAAAGAAACTCTGCAAATATTTTAAATTTATTTAACTCAATTATAATATTATTTGCATCAATATTTCAAATACAAATCAACAGGATAGTTGATATTTATTCCGATAGATGGCGCAAGCCATCAGAAACTTTTAGTTGCACGATAAGGAGATGCCTTTTTTCTTAATTTATGAACCTTATTCCATGACAATATCACTTTTTTTTTGTACTTAAATTTTTTCACGATAAAATAGATCACAAATAGAAAAAGAGTTGAAACAAAATCGAATACAGTTAATAAAACGTTGTCCCAAAAGTTCGTAAACACAGCCAAAAAATTGAAATACCAATATTATTCGCCGTTATATATAATGTTTTTGTATTATGTATATATTAATTGTATTATTATGTATTAAATTTAATTGCCATCTATCGTTAAAATTTTACACATATGAATTTACTGGCAATGCGTTTCTTTTAAATGTCATCAAATATTATCTCTACAGACCTTACTGTAATGATATGAGTTATTGAATGAGAGGGCTTGGCTCATCAGTAGTGAACCCTCTCAGCGGTTTCTCCAAATTAATCTCTAGACCGCTGTATTATTATATTGGATTGGTTTTCTTATATACCCTGTATTTACTATGGAAGGCAGTTATGTATATTCGCCGCGTATATTTTTTTGACAATTAAACAACTTTATCTCGTCAATCTTTACACTCAAAGGGAGTTATAAGGTAATAATAATGGTAGGAATGAAGAGAGATATTTATAATCGACGTAGCCCTCTCCGAGGGCACGTCCGGATCAGGAGCTTAAAGCCGCCTTGAATCTAGACAGATCCCTGCCATTTGGGGAGTTCATGTTCGGAACATGTTTGATGATAATGTCGAAGAATTTGTCGAGAAGAATCTTGTCTTCAGGCGTGAGTAGCCCGAGGAGATGCTCCGTTTCTTCTTCGTAATAGACCGCGATATCCATCCTGACCACCTTGTTATATATGGAGTGCAGGAATTCTCGATCCTTCAATCGGATGAGTAACTTTTCTATGTCCACATCGCCCTCAGGAGTGAGAGCTATAGGGGGTGCAGGAGCGGTCAGGAGCTCATGGGTCATCGGGGTAGGTATACTTGTAATTTATAATACAATATAATACACTGCGGCCTGTGATTGTAAAACGAAACTTGAAGTTACACCGCATGAGTTTCTTTTGACGAAAAATAAAAAAAAAAATATTTCAAGGTGAAATATCGACTATTTCTAACCTTTTTGAATGAGGTATGAAAGGATGAATTATGAAGAGTAATGACGAACGGAAAAATAAAAGTGTCCAGGGATGGGAATCGAACCCACAATGTTCCGCTTACCGGGCAGATGCCATGTCCACTAGGCTACCCTGGACGTATTTTTCCATTCGTAAATGATACATGAAGTAACTTATAATACAATATAATACACTGCGGCCTGTGATTGTAAAACAACACTTGAAGTTACACCGCATGAGTTTCTTTTAACGAAAAATCAAAATTTTTATTTCAAGGTGAAATATCGACTATTTCTAACCTTTTTGGATGAGGTATGAAAGGATGAATTATGAAGAGTAATACTTGTAATTGTATATTTGTATATTATGTATATTTGCACGATAAGGAGATGCCTTTTTCTTAAAATATAATCCAAGTTTGACCAATAACACAAAAAAAAAGGGTTTCTTCAAATATCTATCATTTCATCTGCTAATTTTTCGATATAACGGTGTTCCAATGTCAATTGTAGCTAGAGACAATATGTACACACTTCCTTCAAAAACAATTTAAACCATTAAATTCAATGATAATTATTATTTCCTTTTAATTCCCAGATAATACAACATCAAGGAAAATACAATTAAATACAATTGACCAATAGTGTAATCAAAGCAATCTACCAAATCAAAATTTCCAAATAGGAATATACAAAGAAATTTCACTTCTTATTAAAGTAATTGGCGATTCAATTCATTGTAGTCAAAAATACACTTACAGATATGCAAACTATGCATTTGTTTTCAAAATCAAAATGTTGGGGAAACATTCTTCGACATTATTATCAAACATGTTCCGAACATGAACTCCCCAAATGGCAGGGATCTGTCTAGTTTCAAGGCGGCTTTAAGCTCCTGATCCGGACGTGCCCTACGTCGATTGTAAATATCTCTCTTCATTCCTACCATTATTATTACCTTATAACTCCCTTTGAGTGTAAAGATTGACGAGATAAAGTTGTTTAATTGTCAATTGTCAACATGATACAACAAAAAATGTTTATTTACTCATTTATTGATTCAAAAGTCAGGCCTCCAGGTGAAAGTATATTTTTAAAAATCTTTTTGATATCAAGATTTCGGGCATAAACGCTCTTCTACAAAAGAAAACATGGAATAATGATTCCATAATAGAACACGAGTTAAAATATAATAATATACCATTTTACATAGTTACATAAATGTTCTGTAGATATGAAATTATTTTTCAAAATAGAGCAATCCATAAATAAATCTTTAATTAAAAAGACATATATTGGATCAAAATATCATTTATCATTAACACACATTAATCTTTTATATAAAAGTGCGTACCTGGATCTGTAAAGAAAAAAAAACAATTTTTTTCTTAAAATATTTCGAGAGATTGCTCCCTCTTTTTATCAATTTATTGCACAGTGAATTTAATGATTATATTATATAATAAATTAATAATTTTTAAATTAAATTCACTGTGCAATAAATTGATAAAGAAGGAGCAATCTCTCGAAATATTTAAAGAAAAAAATTGTTTTTGTTTTTTTTTTCTTTTTACAGATACAAGTACGTTCTTTTATATATAAACTTATTTGATGGATCGCCTTTTGACTCAAACACTTTAAAATGTTATAATACCTTGATATAGGTTGGCGTTCAGACAACTGAAATATTGGTAAAATAAATGATATTTTGATCCAATATACAAGGTATGTCCCATAAGTTCCCGGACTGGGTCCATAAAAAAAAAAGGTAAGATTTTTTTAAAATTTTTTATGAAAACTTTTCAAAGTAATCCCCCCTTGCTTCAACGCACCAGCGCCATCGTTTCTCCCAATTGTCGAAACAGTTTTTATAAGCCTCTTTTGGAATGCTCTTCAATGCTAACGGCGATTTTTCTATTATGTCATCCCTGGTGTCAAAATGTCTTCCTTTTAGAACTGTTTTAAGTTTGGGGAACAGGAAAAATTCATTTGGTGCGATGTCTGGGAAATAGGGTGGTTGAAGTAGGATTTGTGTCCCGTTTTTCGCCAAAAGGCTAGTCATCAAGTGCGCTGTGTGAGGGCGAGCATTGTCATGGTGTAGGATCCAGCCACCATTAGTCCATTTTTCTGGCCTTTTTTTTCGAATCGCTTCCCTTAGACGGCGAAGAATGCCCAAATACATTTCCTTAATAACTGTTTGGCCTGCAGGAAGATACTCGTGATGAACAATGCCCTTGTTATCCGAAAAAGCGACCAGCAACACCTTGTTTCTGGATTTTTTGGGTCTAGGCTCACCCTAACCTCTCCACTCAGCAGATTGAGGTTTGGTTTCAGGGTCATAGCCATAGACCCATGTCTCGTCGCCTGTGATTATCTTGTCTTTCCATTCTGGATCAGTTCTTGTCATTTCCATCATGTCCTCACAGGTTGCAAGCCGACACAGTTTTTGCTCATTGGTGAGGAATCTTGGGATGAATTTCGCAGGAGTCTTTTTGAGCTTCAAATCTTCGGTTACGATCCTTCCAATCGTTGTTTTAGAGATGCCTGTGTCTTGCTCTAGCTCCAGCAAAGTGGTTCGAGGATTTTATTTTATCAAAAAGGTGATTTTTTGCACATTTTCATCAGTCCTTTGAAATTTTGGGCGTCCTTGACGAGGATCATCTTCTTGGAATTTCTGCCAGCTTTAAATCTAGAATGTCATTCAAAAACAGTTGTTCTCTTTGGGGCGTCATTGGGGAATGCTTTATTAAGCATTTCAAAAGTTTCGGTTGCTGATATTTGAAATTTCACACAAAATTCTATGCAAATCCTCTGCTTCAATTTTTGTTCCATCGTAAAATCGCCGCAGCGCTAGGTGTGACCTTTAAATAAATTAGAATAACCTTGGCGCGCGCGCAAGTACCGCCTCGATATTGGTACCACCGTTAGCCAGATATTTTTTCTATAATAAACAGTCAAATTCATTTACATTTTTCATTTATTTATTTTTTTTATGGACCCTGTCCGGGAACTTATGGGACATACCTTGTATGTCTTTTTATATTTCGATGCAAATATTTGAATGTAATTCTACTGTCCTTATAAGCTTATGTCCATAGTTTTCTTGAAAACCATTTCTGATATTCCATCCTTCAATGCTGCATATATAAGCAGAATCGTCCAATACAGTATTAGAGCTCTGAGAAGCGGTCTGGTAGATTAAATTGGCGAAACCGCTGGGAGGGTTCACCACTGATGAGCCAAGCCCTCCCAATATATTTTTCATCGCAGTAAGGGCAGTAGAAGTTTGTATTATGTATAAAAGAAACATTCGTGCTTTTAAATCCTTTCATTTTATATGTATAGATGGCGCGTTATTGCTTTGTGTCTTTTTAATTAAATAAAATTATGTAAAATAGTATCTGATTATAATTTAACTCGTTTTCTATTGGCGAATCATTATACCATGTTTTCTCCCGTAGAAGTCTTCATACCTGAAAGCTAGAGATTAAAAAAGGTTTCTGAAAATAAACTTTTCCCTGGAAGCATGATATTTTTTCCTTAATATTGATACAAAGTAATTATTTTATTGAATTACTAATTTTAAATTAATTAGTTTTGGTCATTGTAAATATTAACTGTAAGATATAATCATCACTAGAGTAGAACTCCGCCTTTGCCGGTCCCAAGCCCGGATGAAAAAAGAGGAGGGGGAGCAGTAACAAGCTCACTAAAAAACCTGGGTTCAGCTGGCCCGGCTGATAGTACCCTGTAAGGACTCCAGGGATACAGGATGAGCAGCATCTGTACTCCATGTTAGGAGCGGCTGCACATGGCATCTGTTCCTCATGTGCTCCCAGTCTTGATGACAAAGGCAGACGCATTCTACTTCACCCAGTCATGATGGTTGTCAAACAGACACCATCAAGGGTCACAACTTGATACCCTAATATGATTGAGTGGAGATAAGAAAGAAGAAGAAGGTCATCACTAGTAAAGTTTTTTACCAGGGTGATGTACAGTGCCATCGTTCTGATGTATATTTAAAGGGAGAGGTGCCTCTTTTGGTACATGAATATTATTCTACCGCAACTCCATGCTGTATTCTAGCCTGAAAATCAGCTCTTGCCACTTTATCAGCTTAAACACCTGTTTGGTAATTGTGTCTTCAATAAAGGTCACTGTAATATCTTTCAGAGTTATTGTCTGAATCCCGATATACATACTAAAAGGTACAACTTCCTTAAGTTTTGTCCATGAGTGTATTGTCTGAATCCCGATATACATGCTAAAAGGTACAACTTCCTTAAGTTTTGTCCATGAGTGTATTGTCTGAATCCCGATATACATGATAAAAGGTACAACTTTCTTAAGTTTTGTCCATGAGTGTATTGTCTGAATCCCGATATACATGTTAAAAGGTACAACTTCCTTAAGTTTTGTCCATGAGTGTATTGTCTGAATCCCGATATACATGATAAAAGGTACAACTTTCTTAAGTTTTGTCCATGAGTGTATTGTCTGAATCCCGATATACATGTTAAAAGGTACAACTTCCTTAAGTTCTGTCCATGAGTGTATTGTCTGAATCCAGATATACATGCTAAAAGGTATAACTTCCTTAAGTTTTGTCCATGAGTGCATTGTCTGAATCCCGATATACATGTTAAAAGGTACAACTTCCTTAAGTTTTGTCCATGAGTGTATTGTCTGAATCCCGATATACATGATAAAAGGTACAACTTTCTTAAGTTTTGTCCATGAGTGTATTGTCTGAATCCCGATATACATGTTAAAAGGTACAACTTCCTTAAGTTCTGTCCATGAGTGTATTGTCTGAATCCAGATATACATGCAGCAAAGGTCGCCTCTCCCGTCAAAATAGACGTCAAAACTAGACACCATCTATTAACCGTCTCCACAAACTAGCGGACTCAGATCAGTGACAAAGCCACAACACCAGCTTTATCAAACTGAGAAACGTTCACCTAGAGACCATGGTTTCGGACTAATTTCCCTCTTCAGTCCAGAAAGCGGACGGTTATATATATATTTTAGGTTTAATTAATTGTTCTCCCACAGAGTATATGTGTAAGATCACAAGAAAATAGGTGCTAACAGTAAAAAGAAAATGAACTTTTTTTTGTTTACTGTTGTAAACAGTTATTCTTTTTGAAAAAAATAGTACAAATATGATATTGTACTGGGATAAGGATCATAAATTATGAAAAATGCATCTCTCTATCGTGCAACTGAAAGTTGCTGATGGCTTGCGCCATCTATCGGAATAAATATCAACTATTCTCGTTGATTTCTAATTATTCCAGAATTGGCCAATTACCCATTTTTGATTAATCAACAACACCTTAATCAAGAATGGGTAATTGGCCAATTCTGGAATAATTAGAAATCAACGAGAATAGTTGATGTTTATTCCGATAGATGGCGCAAGCTATCAGCAACTTTCAGTTGCACGATAAGGAGATGCCTTTTTTCATAAGATTTTCTTTTGTTTGTTCTCTTTCTAAATCAATTTTAAATAATGTTTGATCAATCTTCTTGAGGTCAGTATCTTTAAAAAAGGTCAACCAGGACTTTATTCCATGAGATCCAGATGGGATCTAATGGAATCTTCACAATCTGCCAAAGAGGTGTTTAGCTGGTAGAGTGGGTAGGTCAAATCTATATACATTAAATGAATCTAGAAATGCCCTTCCTCAAAATGCTAATATCATAGTAATCGTTAATTTATGCAAATATGTCAACAATCCCAGAAACTCTTATTTGCATATTTCTATTTACATTCTTTCCTTATATTCCATAACAAACACAGATTACATATAGCAAATACAGAGCTATCTGGAGATTAAACTGCCAAAACCGCTGGGAGGGTTCACCACTGATGAGTCATATCCTTCTATTTTGATTTTTTATCATTGTAGCATATAAATTATGTAGAAATAATTTTCAATTAATTAAAAAGTAGCTTTAAAATTTATCAATTTAGAATTTAAGAGCAAACGAAAATTAGAATCAAAATAAAGACAGGACTGCCATCTATTAATTAAAATTGAAATTATTTTGGAAATTAATTATTTTTTATATAGAGAGATATAGACATAAATTCATTCCCTAAATTATTTTATAGTAAAAAAACTAATAATAAAGAATAAAGATAAAGAATTAAATATTAAAATATCATATATTTTTTATATAAGTCAAACTGCTTATCACATATGTAAATATGTCGTGCACTTACATTAAAGGCAGTTACCAATTACTACCTGTTTGGTTAAAAATGTATTTTTTTCTTATTTGTTATTAATTGTTAATTATTGTAGAAATTGTTGTTAACTATTATTTATTGATGTTATTCTATTATTTATTGTTAATTTATATTGTAGCGGATGTATGTAGTTTTTCTTGATGTCGCTGTTGTTTAATGTAAAAGAAAGAAATAATCAAAAATGTATGTCTTGTTAGCTTTTTATTTTTAACTCACTTCAGCCATTTTACAGAAAAACTTATGTAAACAATGCCAAGTGATGATGATTATTGAAATAATAGTCTATGAAAAGTTAAAGATGAAAATAATAATTATGAAATATTTACAGCACGTATCAATATAATTCATTGTTTTACATAATTAATTCTTTATTGTTTTATTTTAATCTGTATATATTTTTATTGATTAATTTGTATTGATTCGGCAACAGTGTGTTGTTTATATTTTGTTTTTTGTTTAGTTTACTCGCTAGTCTAGTTAAATCGAGCCATCAAGTCATGTTAAGCTAGTCAAATTAATTCAATGTAGCTTTTCATTCTAGAATCATTAAATTCGATATTCCTTGTTCAATTACGTAGAGTTCCCTTATTCAAGTTTACAGAACTCATTCAAGTGGATCATCGCTATATACCGTAGCTCATAGCATTTGATCTAGGTATTTAACGCGATTACACTACCCACCATGATTATCATGGCCTGTACCACGTATACTAGGAGTAATAAAATACTTTTTAAATAATTATTTTATAAAGAAATTAAAAATAATATTAATGTTGCCATAAATTTAAATTGTTGTTTATAAATTCATAGCTAGAAGATATTAAATAAACACAATATGTTCCCATCCCTGAACACTTTTATTTTTCCGTTTATCATTACTCTTCATAATTCATCCTTTCATACTTCATCACTAAGGTTAGAAATAATCGTTATTTCTCCTTAAAATAAATTCCGACTTTTCGTTCAAAAGAAACATTTTCGGTAAAACTTTTCAAACGTCGTTTTACAATCATAAGCCGCATTATATTGTATTATAAATTAACAATATGTACATTTGAATTTATTATCCGCCGGTTCAAAACCACTTTATTAGGTACCGCTCAACAACCGACTTTGTTTGAATTAATTATAGAATATAATTCTATATGTGAAAAAATAGTACAAATGTGATATTGTACTGGGATAAGGTGCATAATTATGAAAAAAAGGCATCTCCTTATCGTTCAACTGAAAGTTGCTGATGGCTTGCGCCATCTATCGGAATAAATATCAACTATTCTCGTTGATTTTTAATTATTCCAGAATTGGCCAAATGCCCATTCTTGATTAATCAAGAATAGCTAACCACGGACGCGTTTCGGGCTGTTGGTCCTCATCAACGTGGTGCAAGCTGTGAAAGAATTGGTATTTGGCCAATTCTGGAATAATTAAAAATCAACGAGAAATATTTTATATTTATTCCGATAGATGGCGCAAGCCATCAGCAACTTTCAGTTGCACGATAAGGAGATGCCTTTTTTCATAATTCTATATATGTGAGTTTATATTATATATATAAAGGGATTCTTAATGCAAAAATATTTATTTTATTAAAATTTTGTTAACAGATAATTTATGAAGCGATAATAATGTTTTATGTTCAAAAGTAGAATTATATAAAAAATAAATTTTAACTATAAAACATATCAAACAATGTTTCCATCATTCTTTTACCATGTCAACGTGCGGTTCCTATGTAAATAGTTATGCAAATAATTTGATGATTTCTTTCAATGTATGGAAACTATACAATTTTCCAACCGCAGAAATTCAATATGAAATTTTTTTCTTGGAATGAAAAGATATTTTAAATCGAAATTCTCTTATTGAGATTTATAGAAAATAAAATGTTTTTTTTTTTATATTTAGAAATAATCTAAATATATTCTTTTTTTAAATGACCTTTATTGAAAACACGAGATAACCAAGTGTGAACAACCTCTGTCTCCTTGAAAAAAAGAAAAGATAGACGACCGACAACATCAAATTTTGTCCTTGAGTATATATAAATTCGAAATTATTATAAAAGTGTATAATTCTTTTAAAAATTAAACAATTTCTACTGCTCTTACTGTAATGGAAAAATTAATGGAAGGGCCTGGCTCATACATTAAATTTTCCATTGCAGTAAGGGCAGTAGAAATTGTTTAATTTTAAAAAGAATCATACGCGTCTATAATAGTTTCGAATTTACATAACAGATGGCGCGCTAATGTATCATAATACCTTGAGTATATATTGGAAGATCTCAATGAACAATTTTAATCCAAGCGCTATGTAATTAACGTATATATATATATGTTATATTAAAATATTATTTTATTTAAAAATATATATTTCATATATTCAAATACTCTGTTAAAGCGACCTCCAGAGTTCACACTTCCCCTATAAAAACTCATTCTTGTTGTTTCCCGATGGCCGGCTCAAATCTTTTGTACATTATGTAAAAAAGTTTTTCATATTTTAGATTCTTACGCCTTAAGCCAGGCATTACTTTTATCAAATTATGTTTTTTTATATATTCCTTTAGTTCAATTAAAGCAATTACTGATCAAAACTATTTTTATTATCATACTTTCAAGATTCTAACCACGACTGCATTACCATAGCATAATCCTCAAGATAATCAAAAATCAACACAAAATCTCTTTCTTTTTTTATATATAACATATATATGTTGATTGACTCATCTTTCGTATTGTAAAAAAAGATATTAAAGCGTTGTAACGAAGTCTGTAACTGACCTAAAAGGAATATTCCCAAATAGTTATGATATTTAGGCTTAACCTAACTATTAATCTTGTCCCACTGTTTATATTGTATATTTATATAAATATATACAGTAGAAAAAACTCCCTGTAAAAGACAATTAAAGCAAGAAGTTGAATATTCTTTGAGTGTGAAAGCTTGCAAAAAAATAGGAACTTACCCTCTATTATAAATTTGTATATTCTTTTCTTTGTCGTCTGTTTTCACAAGTTGAATCTGGTTAGAAAATGTATAAAAAATTAGATGAATCTTTTGTTGCCTTAAATACGAGATAATTAACTCGTTTCTATATATATCTAAAAATGTTTAATAATATAATTTTATAAATCTGAGAGTTGTCTTCAAAAACGATCCAACAACAACACCTAATTGCAGAGCCAAAGTGTCCTTTAGAGAGAGGTGTACTCTTACCGGAGAGTTGTTAAATAGTAAAAATGGCAATTTTAAAAATGAAAACTGTCCTTTGTGGAGAGGTGTTCGCTAGCGTAGTGTCCGCTAAAGGGAGGTTCTACTGTATTTATATTTTTACTGTCCTCAAAGCTTTTTATCCATAGTTCATTTAAAATACCCATTCCAAGAGTCAAACATCAGTATCAGTATAAAAGGAAAACATAAAAAATGCAATATAACTGCGGTATGGTAGATCAAACACAGATGTACATACACAGATGTAAACACAATACTTTACAATTTGATTTCATTTAACTAAATTTGCATACCAACCCTTTGTACATATATCAATTGTGTTGATATATATATATTTTTAATCTTTTCATCCAACTAACTTGCATACTAATTCTGTACATATTTAAATATCTTTCTTTTCTTTTCTTTCAAAATTGTTGTTTATGTTTAAAGTGCATGTGTCCCTAGGGGGACATAGCGCTCTAAGTCGAAATAAAGAAATGGTAGATGAAACTGGCGAAACCACTGGGAATATTTACCACTGAAAGCCAGTCTCTCCCATTATTTTATCATTGCAGTAAATACAGTAGAAAATTGATTTATTTTATTAAAAGAATCATACGCGTCAAAAATTGTTCAAATATTGTATATACAAGGTGGGATCAATAAATAAGGTGAATTATAATTTATTTAAAAAAATAAGAACGATATTAAAAATTAGGACTTGATTTATTCAAAATAATCACCTTGGCTTTCTATACATCGTCTCCATCGTTCTGGCAACTTGTAAATACCCTCTTTATAGGCACTCTTAGGAAGCGTGTGAAAAAAATCTTGCACCACTTTCTGGACATCTTCATCCGAGTCAAATCGCTTTCCCTTTAACTCCTTTAGTAGTCCAAAAAGGAAATAGTCAGAGGGGGCTAGGTCTGGACTATATGCAGGATGTTCTAAAACTTCAAATCCTAATTTAATGATTTTAGATACAGTTTTACATGATGTATGCGGCCTTGCATTATCATGAAGGAAGAGAACACTTTTACTAAGCTTCCCTCTTCTTTTGTTTCTTATACCGGGCTTTAGCTTATTTACAAGAATGTCGCAATAAAGGTCCGCTGTTCATACGTTGCCTATGGTAAAAATGGATATTTTTCTATCCTCCAAAATTAAGTTTTCAACCGCATTTATCGTGCTTGGCGTCGCTATAACACTTGGTCGTCCAGGTCGCTCAATATCGGTACATGTAAATCGTCCATTTTTGAACTCGTTAACCCATTTATAAATGTTTTTTGAGACAAACAAGACTCACCATAGATATTTTTCATTCTTTGGCATATTTGAGATGTTTGAATACCTTCTGCATTCAAGAAACGAATAACTGCACGTTGTTCAAGCGTGGTGCAATCCTTCAAGGGAGCTTCCATTTTAGTTTATTTATAAGTCTCGCGCCGCGGGTGGGAAAAAAGAACAGAACACCTTAAATAGTCTCTCGATGTTATATTTTAATATTCGGTGGTTTAAATTATTTTTGCTTTTTTAATTTTTAAGAAATAAGATAATTCACCTTATTTATTGATCCCCCCTTGTATATGCAAAATATGTGAAATAGCATGGATTCAAATGAATGAAAAAAACACATAATATCAAGTTTTTTTATTATTATTGAGGTATACACATAAAATTTTCACAGAACATTGGGAAGAACAATACAAATCGGGTCCCACTGCACCAAATTTTATCATCGACTAGATTTATTGATAAATATTTATTTTAATTTTTTTATTTAAATATATTTCGTCTGTGTATTCTTATAATTTCCAAAAGTTATTATTGTGTGTAGGTATTTTATTTTAATGTTTTAAAACATGTTTGCGCGTAAGTATCTTTAATATAATAAAATAATAAATTTTAAGTCTTATAATCAGGAATGAATAATTTTAAACATATATACGTTAAATAAAATTAATTGTATAATATTTAGCAAGTTTTTAAAAAATAATTCAACAACAAATTATCAACATACAAAAATTTTAATAAAATATATTACATTCTGAATATTATTTTTTTTAAGTCAATTTTACATGAAATATATTTGAAGACTATATTTTCAAATATATAATTATTTTTTCTCAAAATATACCGATAACTGCAGAATGCGCGTTGAATAACATAATACAAGTATTTAACAAGCCTTTAAAATATTTGTGTATTCGTAGGTTGAAATAATTATATCAAACGATATATCCAAGTAAACATTTTTTTTTTTTGAATATTTAAAATAAGATATCACATATAAGTTTTATATGAAATAATAAATAGATATAAAAAGCCTTTAATAGTAAAATATTAAAATATCTCAAATATATATTCCTATATCTTCTGCCTATAAATAAAATACATTTATTCAAATGATTTTTCGATTTAGATTCCGCTCAGCATTTTTTTTTATTATTTTAGGTTCCTGAAATTCAGTTATAGGTTTCTATTTTCGGGAAGAAAAATGAATTAGAACGGCACTAGGTATAAAATTGGTATAACATAGAACAAAAAAAAAACGAGAAATTATTTTAGGAATTCTATAAAATTGCTTTCAAAAAGAAATTTTGATTTTGAATCGAGAATAAATGTAACTGTATAAATATATATTCATGTATTATAACTGTATGAAGTCATTTAAAAACGCCATTTTACACCGAGAGGTAAAATATTTATAATTTATTATAATATATTTTTTTCTATCTATACGTTTCATTTAGTAATGCATTTGGGATACTATATATAAAGATAAATTGAAATACATTTAAAAAATAATGGTGAATATAGAAACTTTTTAAATTTGAAATGTTTCAAGCTCTGAATATATATCTATTTTATATATAGGTTTTTAACTTTTATTTAGACAATTTTAATTTATATATTCAGACATTTTTCAATTTTAATTTAGACATTTCTCATTTAAATTTAGACATTTTCAATTTTAATTTAGACATTTTTCATTTTAATTTAGACACATGGGCTTTTTATAGAAAAGTCCATTAAAATGATTTTATATTTCTTTCTAAATAAATGGCAGAGATCATTGAGGTATAGGTACCAATTCATTTTAATGATTCTTAGAAATCCAATAACTTGATTTTTATTATAGAATCCAATAATTAACTTTATAGTGGATATTGCTGCTGCTGTGATGGAGATGCATGGAGACATCTGAGACTCTTCTTTGGACACGACAACAACAACAACAACATTAATTAACTTTGTATTTGCATTGTTATAATTTCTGGTTTGATCATTTTAAACGGTTATAGATATTAATAAATATTTATATTATATATTTGTGTTTAATTAAAAAGGAATATATTGGATCAAAATATCATTCATTTTACCAATATTTCAGTTGGCTGAACGCCAACCTTTATCAAGGTATTATAACAGGTTAAATATGTTATAATAATACCTTGATAAAGGTTGGCGTTCAACCAACTGAAATATTGGTAAAAATAAATGATATTTTGATTCAATATATACCTTTTTAATTAAAGATTTATCAAAACTGGGCAACAGTGACACTCACTCCTCACTTTCTTACTGCTACTCTTTTTGTGTTGTTTTTCTTGCTTCCCTCTTTCTCTTTCTTATTTTTTCTTTTTCTTCTGTCTATATCGTTGTTTCCTTTGTCTCACTGCTTTGTTCTTATGCATACCTCTGGTGAATCCTGTATAGGGTCAGTGACCCTAAATAAAGGCTTTTTTGTTGTTGTTGTAATTAAAGATTTATTTATGGATTGCTCTATTTTCAATATATATTTGTGTGTGCGAATATATATAATGTTTTTCATGATGGTATACATAAAAATATAATTAATATTTGCATACACAAGTTTTCTTTTTTTATTAATAAGTAAAATTACGTTTAATAAACGATTTATTATATTCATAACAAACGATATATTAGTAAATAATAACATATTTTTATATTTTGTGTGTATGTTTTGTGCAATTATTTATTATTTAAAAATAGAATTTTATAACAAATATATATTTAAATCAACACGCACCTTTTTTTTAGAAAAATATATTTCAAATATATATATAAAGATCCAATTGTTCAATAGTCTATACATAATTCGTTTTTTTTTTTGTTGTTGTTTTAAAATATAAAAACAAATTTTAAATTTTAAAAATACATATGCTTTTAAAACATTAAGAAAATATTAACAAATAAGAAAAAAATACATTATGTACAAGCAGCATTATTGTTGTGAAAAAAAATATTGTACAAATGTAATATTGTATTGGGATAAGGTTCATAAATTAAAAAAAGAAAAATAAAGCATCTCCTTATCAATGTTGTTGGTAATATTGTTAAATTTAGTGAGATATTTGTTTATTTAAATAATTTATACATTTGGTAACTGTGCCTTTGCCGGTCCCAAGCCCGGATGAAAAAGGAGGAGGGGGAGCAGTAACAAGCTCACTAAAAAACCTGGGCTCAGCTGGCCCGGCTGATAGTACCCTGTAAGGACTCCAGGGATACAGGATGAGCAGCGTTTGTACTCCATGTTAGGAGCAGCTGCACATGGTGTCTGTTCCTCATGTCAGAGGTGGCCATTTCTTTTGGAGCTAAGTCAGCCTGCCACTGAGTAGTGCTCCCAGTCTTAATGACAAAGGCAGACACATTCTACTTCACCCAATTTCCCCGGCAGACATCATAAAAAGGCTTTAGAAGCTTGATACCGTAATATGATTGAGTGGAGATAAGAAAGAAGAAGATACATTTGGTAAGATACGCCTATCAGCGGAGCACTTGATGGTGCCATCGAGTATATAAATACGTTAGGTCACGTTAGGTTCAGTTAGATTACATTAGGTTAGGTTGTTTCAAAAAATGGAACTATTTTTACCAAGAGTAGGTCTAGCGCGGAATAATACAATCACCGACGTGTTTTCGCAGTCCATTTAAATGGGAATCTCACCGGGAATTACTAGCAAAAACGATGTGTTTGCCAGGGAAAAAAAATCGCAGATTATTTGATGAAAATAAAAATCAATCTGAGAAATTTTATATTTAAAATTAACCTTTATTTTCAGAATATATTATTTTATAAAGAAAAATTATATATTAATTATTATAAAAAGTCCTGATTTTAAAATTTGAAACACTGTGTGTTTTGATTATTTTGAAAATAAAATCATCCGGCGAATTACATGCTTTTTAAAGGTGTTTTCTTTTTAAATTTTTTGAGGATAGTGTTTTTTGAAATATATTTGAAAAATTTATGATTTTACTCTTTACGAGAATTTTAGGAGAACAGTAATACTGGCCTTTTAAATTCACATAGTGTGTTTAAAATATCGTCTAAATATATAATGTAGAATCAGGAAATATAATTTCTATATCAGACGATATTTTTAAGCTCGAATAGATTAGGCTAGATAAAGAACTAAATACTTTATTTTGAAGTGATAAAATTGGTAGAGAAGATCCATCTAAAATTATAGCAGACTAGCTTAGAGTATTTTTTATTTAGCCATGTAAAATATAATTAATGCTAGTTATTTTGCTGTAATAAATAAAACTATTTAATTATAGAGCAAAATAAAATGTATACATTATTAGAAAAATTCCAAAAGTTGTATAATTTTGTGAATTATTGTTATTTTTCATCGATTTTAATTACCCATTTTAAATGCTCAATATAAACGTGTTTAATTCTAAAATGTATCATTTTAATTAAAAAACAAAATTTTATATTAAACTTTAATTTAAATATATATATTAATATATATAAATACGATGTAAACCCAAAATTATAAAATCTTTTGTTTTATTTTTTTATATCCTAATTCGTTGTTAGAATTTAATACTTTTGTTAAAATTGTAATTGTAAAGATATAAATATTTTCTTATATAAAATGCTATAAATAAATATTAACAATGATTTAAGATTGTATATTGTATATAAATGTTTGATAAATCGTCTTCAATATTACTTTTAAAGTTTTCTAAAATGGCTGATTTACAAGGTAAAAGCATTATAATATAGTAACCTATAGTCCTGTAAGTCTATATTAGAAGTATGTTCAGAAAATAAATTTGTAGAAAAATACTATTGTCAAAATAAATTAAATATTTTAAAAATTTTAATCTCTGTAAAACAAACCTGCCTATTTAATACATTTACAATTCCCTATAAAAATTCTCAGTCAAAAATTGTTTCCTATTCACAATTCAAAAATAATTTTGATTACATTTGAAAATCGTTTGAAATATATTTATAAAATGCGTTTAAAATATATTTATAAAATATGTTTAAAATATATTTATAAAATGCGTTTAAAATATATTTATAAAATATGTTTAAAATAAATGTATAAAATATGTTTAAAATAAATGTATAAAATGTGTTTAAAATGTATTTTCATTTTATTTTTTAAAATAATAAGTTTGTTTTAAATCAATTTTGTATTTTATCTCACGATTAAATAATCAAGTTTTAGAATATTTTACCGGATAAAAATAAAATCGTCAAGATTTTTAAAATTTTAAAATACATTATTAATTCTTTTTTAAAATGACAATAAAAATATTTTAAAAGTATGTTAAATATCTTAATTATATATCTTTTATAAATATTTCGTATTTATTTAAAATATATATATCCTTTCTTCTTCAAATTTCTGTTCTATTTATAGAAAATTTCCATTAGAGACATTCTAAAATATAATTAAGCCAGAGTTGTCAAGTGTAATCTAATTTTGGGAAAAAGTTTTTGTTAATATTTGACTATCCAGAATTTAGTCGCGATACATTATTCAAAGTGTCACTAAATTTAACACAGGCAAGTTTCTTAAGTTATAGTCTGCTGCAATCTATTAAATTATATATTTTGTTGGTAGACACCTTTTACGTCATGGCAATTTTAAAAGCTTTTCGTTGTCAAATTAAAACTTTCACACCAAATATTCTTTGAAAACTTTTTTTTTAGAAAATAAGAATTTGGAAAGGCTAGAGAACACATATTGGGATAAAAGTACATATGATATCTCTCTAAATATTTTATAATTAAAGTATTTTGACACAATATATTTGACATTTAAAATAAGTTATAGTAGCTTCATATGTAATATATTTTTAAAAATATATATATAGAGTTATGATTATATATAATTATATATAAAGAGACAAAGATCGCTTCTCCCGTCAAAATTATGTGTATGTTTTTTTTATTTTTATTATTCTTTAAACATAACTATATCTCAGTGAAAAAAAAATCTTTAAGTTATTCTTTATAATTATTTTTAAAAATAATATTTAACTTTATATTTTCTCTTTTGAAATATTTTTTAAAATATATGTGTAAAGTGTAAAAGTGAATTTAAAAACATAGATGTATTCAGGAGGCACTCTTACAATTTGAGTGTATAGGGATAAAATTTTCAAATTGAAAAAAATATTGATTGTTTGTAATTATTAATGTATAAATACATTTTTTTTATGAAAAAAAAAATGAATTGAAAAATATGAAAATAATAGTTTATCTTTATCATAATTTTTAATATATTTTTATGGTTAATGAATTTTTTTAACAATTAGAAAGCTCTTTTTAAGGTAAAAAGGTACTCACCTTTTTTTAAAAAAATAATGTATAAATAAATTAGGTTAAAAAAATACACACACGTTTTTTTATATAATATTTTTATATAACGATGAAATTCATTAAATATTCGTTTTAAACATGCATAATTAAAAAAAAAATTTTTTTTTTGAATGGCATCTGTGAATATATTAAATTTTTAGCGTGAGAACTCTCGACGATAAGAGATAACCCTGGAGCATACAATGAGATTTGGCAAAAGAGGATGTCTCACATTTTGGGGGACTTAGTCGAGGGTAAAGATGGAGTCTGCAGACAGGATGGGGGAGATGTCAATAGAATCGATTGACAGCTGAGGGGGACATGCTGTCAAAGTGATATTATCATCTTCATCACTGGTCAACGGGTCATCTAGCATCTTTATGTCCTCTATCTCGACTTGAGACAGGCTGCATTCCAAGTTGATCACATCCTCCGCTGGAAACACACACCACTCCCTGAAAATATAAGCGAAAAAAAAAAAGCAATTTTAGTATGAAATAATTTCTTTTTTTTTTTGTGTCTGTGTGATCGAAATACACTAGAGAACATCCATACGGCACCTCAGTTGGCCGGTATTGTGATCAGGTTGCATGGACCGATCTGATCTGCTCCATGGACAAGACACGACCACCTCAGTTGGCCGGTATTGTGATCAGGGTACATGGACCGATCTGATCTTCTCCATGGACAAGACACCACCACCACCTCAGTTGGCCGGTATTGTGATCAGGGTGCATGGACTGATCTGATCTGTTCCATGGACAAGACACCACCACCTCAAGTTGGCCGGTATTGTGATCAGGGTGCACGGACCGATATGATCTGCTCAATGGACAAGACACCACCAAATATACACTAGAAATTAATTAAAACTATAACATATATTTTATCATTAAAAATGATATTAAAATTATTATCATTAAAAAATGATATTAAAATTATTATTTTTTTAAATGATAAATTATAATAAATTTTTTCATTCAAATTATTCCCCCAAACAAATATTTAAACCGCATCTCCTTCAAATAATTAAAACAATTCTATTTTAATTGTTTAAAATGATTCGGTAACACTGTAATAATAAAATCACAGAACAACAACAAAATATTTGTTGTACCGCGTTAATCAAACAGAGTATTTCTTTGAAGAAGGAAAAAAAAGTAGAAAGGAAATGTACTTTAATAAAGTTTCAAAGACAAAAACTTTCTGGAAACATCGAAAATATTTCCTACAAAATTCCCGGAAAAGAAAGAAAGAAAAAAAGTTCGGCAACACTTACAAGAGATATCTAAGGTGCGGAGATAAAAAGAACTCTAAGACTAATTGGAAGAAGAGAAAAGACTACCAGAGAATTATCTCTACTCCGTGTCTGGTTTGATTGGCAACACTGTCTTATCATCATCCCATCCTGAGAATTATATGCAAAATAATATACCACCCGTTATGCAAATTTTTACTTTTTTTTTGTAAATATGTTATTTTTAGGTTTCCATTTTTTTTCACTAAATTAAAGAATAAAATATATAAAATAAATAATTTTTAACTTTAGTTTTCTAAATATAAAAAAATCAAACTTCTCTCTCTTCATTTTACAACTCTCTCTCCTTTCCTTTCTTCATTTATATTACCCCCAAATACACAACCAAACCTAAGTATGCAAATTAAAAATTTACAGTATACAAATTACAAGAAATTTTACAGGTGTAATCCTTGTTTTTCTATATATTCTATATATATATTTATATGCCTAACTGACCTTGTCTTTATTGTTTGCGGAAGAGCATTGCTCGATGCAAATATTTGAATGTAATTCTACTGTCTTATAAGCTTATGTCCATACTTTTCTTGAAAACCATTTCTGAGATTCCATCTTTCAGTGTAGCATATAAAAGCAGAATTATCCAATACAGTATTAGAGCTCTAAAGAAGCGGTCTGGTGGATTAAATTGGCGAAACCGCTGGAAGGGTTCACCACTGATGAGCCAAGCCCTCCCAATATATTTTTTCGTCGCAGTAAGGGCAGTAGAAGTTTGTATTATGTATAAAAGAAACATTCGTGCTTTTAAATCCTTTCATTTTATATGTGTAGATGGCGCGTTATTGCTTTGTGTTATATTTATATCTTATTTATACTCGTAAATCATTATTTATCCTATAAATTATTTTAAAATCGTAACTAGATATTGAAAAAGAGAAAAACTCGAAAGTTTCCAATAAAATATAATTTTAAAAATACCATTTGCATGAGTATTCACATAAGTTTAAATAATTATATAGCTTAAATTATTTATAACTCTTATATGCTCGCAATATATTTAGGTATATAGGGTTCCCTGATTCATTCGCCCGATGATTGGTTCCCTACTGTCACATGACCTCAACCAGCCAATCAGGTAATAAAATGATTTCTTAGGTAATGGTTATGTCTAGTGAATAAACCGAGATGTTAAATAGAAAACTCGAGAAATCCGAAAATCAAAATTTCCTATAATGTTGCCGGTGTATACAAAACTATATAATCATAGACAAAACTTAAGGAAGATAAAAGTCTTTTATATCGTCGGTCGTCTTTTTTTTTTTTTTTTTTTTTGAAGAAGAAGAAGAAGAAGAGAGGAAGACAGAAAATTTTGTTCACACTTGGTTATCTCGTATGTCTTCAATAAAGGTCACTGTAATATCTTTCAGAGTTATTGTCTCAATCCCGATATATATGTTAAAAGGTACAACTTCCTTAAGTTTTGTCCATGAGTGTGTTGTCTGAATCCCGATATACATGCTAAAAGGTACAACTTCCTTAAGTTTTGTCCATGAGTGTGTTGTCTGAATCCCGATATATATGCTAAAAGTTACAACTTCCTTAAGTTTTGTCCATGAGTGTGTTGTCTGAATCCCGATATACATGGTAAAAGGTACAACTTCCTTAAGTTTTGTCCATGAGTGTGTTGTCTGAATCCCGATATACATGCTAAAAGGTACAACTTCCTTAAGTTTTGTCCATGAGTGTATTATCTGAATCCCGATATACATGCTAGAAAGTACAACTAATTTTTATTTTGTCCATGAATGTATTTATTTTTGTCATTCTATTTGTACTTTTAAAGAGTCAATTTCTTTTTTAAAAAGAGTTCTATTTTTGAGTGGTAGAGTTCTATTTATAAATTATACTAGCCGAATGACCCGGGCAACGCCCAGGTTTTACCCGATTAAATGTTTTTATTCAAATACTATTCGTTACAATTATAAATTGGCGCCGTGGATGCCACTCTTGTGAAACGTCCCGCTCCAAACTTTGTGTCTGAGAAGCGATATTTTTATAGAGAGATGATCTGGCTTCACCCGTGGTCTCTGCTTTTTGGAATTGTTCCCGTTATAATTTTGTATCTGATAATCAAACATGATACAGAAATATTGTCATCATCATTTTTTGACTAAAAAACAACTATTTTTGCCCAGAATCTCTCAATATCAATTTTTCTTGGCTAAAAATCCGATAAATATCTCTTCCAGAATTTTCTCCCTGTGATCTGTTAAAACACGTTTACATGTACATTAGGTCAGCTGATATTACCTCCCATCTTCACCGCTAGAGGCGCTGCTTGCGAGCGAAAGGGCAAATTTGCAACGCAATTTGCAAATAACTCGAAGAATATTCGGGATAGAGACCTGAAATTTTCACTATAAGTTTTTCCAGATTCTACTCTATATACTGTTAAAATTTCAATCAGATTAGTTACGTATTGTGGACGTGTATAGCCGACATAGGAACAAACACACATGCATACATACATACATACATACATACACTGACTTTTATATATATAGGGATTGTTATTCAACTTCTTAAAAAAATATTTTAATATTGGAATATAACTTTTGGAGCTTGGTTCCTGACAATGTTAGTCAGGACTTCCTTTAGCTCCTTCAGCTTCTTGTCTGGTCTCAGGTGATGACGATTCGTGGCAGAGCTTGTTGATGACTGTACTTTACGAGACCAGACCGGCGGATTGACTACTGAGAATGTTTTCCCTTCGCGAGCTGCGATGTAGCAAGCTGTTTGAATAGAGGAAGGACGCCTCACTCGTTTTAGCTAACTGACTGACTCACTTTATTGAATCTTTCACTCCTTTTTATATACATATTTACATAATTAAAAGAAATAAATTAAAATTAACATGATTATAAATCAATGCAGCCTAGTAGCAAGTTATTTACATAACTAGGCGCAAACAATGATCATTAATCTTTTTTATTCTTTAATTGGGTATTTTAGCGTCGCAGGAATAATTCCCTTACCGTGTAATGGAGAGCCATGTGTGTGAGTATATGTTTATAATTTTCTAAAACTAAATACATTCGCGTGATTAAAAAATGTAATATTAAAAACACACACACCCATCAAACCTAAAAATAACATTAATTTTTTCTTATCTTTCAATTAACTTCAAAAATATTTAATATATTTAAATAAGTCAGTATATTTGAAATGTATTTTAAACAATTCATGTATACATTATAATGAAAAGCTTAAACAACTAATTCCTTTTTTAAAATTTCTTTAATCCGTTCTTTGTGGTGTTCATTAAGTTTCCAAAATTGTCACCACAAGCTTCCCTCACATTGACAACATTGTTTTTTTTAAAGAAGACAGAATGACACGGTTTTTTTTATAATCGTTACCATGGTAACAGTGTGAGGATATTAACAAGTTTTCCTCCTCCGCTGTTTTAAATTTGTTTTTTTCGGTGGAAATATTAAATTTGGTTTCTTAGAGCAAAATTAGATGCTAAGAGGCGTTTCTTCGTTTTTTTTTAACTTATGTATATTGAAGATGTTGAAGTGATATTCTCTTTTGATATGGATTTTATTTAAAGAAAAGGCTTTTTAACAGCTTTATAAATATGTGCATGCTCATTGGCAAATGTAGAGAATTATTTTTTTCTTGTTTTTTTTTTCAAATGAAAAGCGTTTTTACGTAAACTTGGCCTTAAATACCAATTTCTTAATTTCTCAGGATGCCTCTCTGGGACCATAATTTCTGGTCGTTGAGGTACAGCTTGCACCACGCTGACGAGGGCCAACAGCCCGAAACGCGTACGTGATTAACTTTTCTTGATTTATCAAGAAATTGGGTTGACTAAATATCTTTGGAACAAGCAAAATCAACGTTTAGTTGAGTTTTGTTCCACTAGATGGCGCTCTGCCATCTACAAATGCTAATGTAATAGGTCAGGATATTCCATTTTTGTTTTTAATATCTACACCTGACCATTTTTCTATTTTTTTTCTTGTTTTTCATATATATATATATATATGGAATTTAAACTGTGTGTGTGGTTTGTTTACTTGAACACAATAACGTTTTTTTTTTCCCTCATTTATTTCTGGTAAAATACACTCATAGATAAAACTTGAAGAAGGTGTACCTTTTAGCATGTATATCGGGATTCAGACAATAGACTCATGGACAAAACTTAAGGAAGTTGTACCTTTTAGCATGTATATCGGGATTCAGACAATAGACTCATGGACAAAACTTAAGGAAGTTGTACCTTTTAGCATGTATATCGGGATTCAGACAATAGACTCATGGACAAAACTTAAGGAAGTTGTACTTTCAAACATGTATAACAGGATTCATACAATAACTCTGAAAGATATTTGAAACACAGTCACCTTTATTGAAGACATACGAGATAACCAAGTGTAACGAGGTTTCCTCTGTCTCGTTCAAAAACAAAGTAGACGACCAACGATATCAAAGATTTTCCACTTCAAGTTTTGTATACATTAGTACACCTATCCCCCGATTTACACGGTAGATACGTTCCTGAGAAAAACGTGTAAATCGAGGGATAGGTGTATATTAAACTGCCAAATCTGAATAGGTGTTCGCCCCCTCATGAATCAGAGCCTCCCAATATTCTTTTCAACATAGGTATTATAGAGTAGAATATCGCATTTTAGTATAGTGCGATAAAAACAAAAAAACTTATTTGGAAAACCGTGTAAAAGCGAAAACGTGTAAAACAAGTACCGTGTAAATCGGGGTATAGGTGTATATATATTTTGTATATGAAAAAATAATAATAATAAAAATGGAGGAAGAAAGTGAAGTAATGATAAGAAAATATAAACATACCCTGAAACCCTCAAATGATTTTTTTTTTTTTAGACAGAGAGCCATCTAGTGGAATAAATATCACCTAAACGTTGATTTATTCCATAATGGCAAACAACCCGAAACGCGTACCTGATTGGATATTTTTGATTTATCACAAGAAGATAGGTTGGCCAATACTATTTTACAAACCCAAATCAACATTTAGTAAATATTTTTCCGTTAGATGGCGTTCGGCGTTCTAAAATGCTAAGCCGAGCGGTAAGGATATGCTTCTATATTTTCTAATTTGGAAATTAGGTTTATCAAGAGATATTATTACGATTTTTTCAGTATTTGTTTTTCTATACAAATAACGATAATAATAACGTACGGATCCCTGTTCCAGAACGTGTTCTCTCCTTCTGTGAAGAGCCGCTAGATCTACATGCCTGGCTGTTCGGTGTCGGCCTTAATACCGAGGCAATGACAAGTGTGACTACCATCTACAAGTACCATCTTGGTCTTGAGGTGGGTAACACCAGCCATCACATCGACCTGCCCACTCTGTGAGAAAGTACACTGGTGGTCCATCGGTGGTGGAGTCTTTCCCGCGGTGGACGTCACCAATGTGATACTTTCTATATATATTATGTATATATGTGAAAAAAATAGTACAATATCACATTTGTACTATTTTTTTCACATTGTGTAGCGTTCTCACGCAATTCTGGCCTTAACTACCCGTTTCATGATTTTTCAGGATGCCTGAATGACCAGTTTTCTGGTCGTTGAGGTACAGCTTGCACCACGCTGATGAGGGCCAACAGCCCGAAACGCGTCCGTGATTAGCTTTTCTTAATTAATCAAGAATGGGTATTTGGCCAATTCTGGAATAATTAAAAATCAACGAGAATAGTTGATATTTATTCCGATAGATGGCGCAAGCCATCAGCAACTTTCAGTTGCACGATAAGGAGATGACTTTTTCTTAAATTATGTATATCTATAGAAGCATAGGACCCTTCTCCCGTCAAAATAAACGTCAAAACTAGACGCCATCTATTGACCGTCGCCGGAAACTAGCGGTAACAAAGCCACAACACCAACTTCGGCAAACTGAGAAGCGTCCACCTAGAGACCGTGGTTTAGTGATAATAGCTCTCGTCAGTACATGGCGGACGTTATTCCATGAGATCCACAAAGGATTTAATTAAATCTTTTCAATCGCCAAAGATATGTCTAGCTGGTATATTAGCTAGGCCGAAATTTACTTTTTTATGGCCTCCAGGTGAACACTTCTCAGTTTGCCAGAGTTGTTGTTGTGGCTTTGTTACTGACCTGAGACCGCTAGTTTATGGTGATGGTCAATTTTTGACACTTATTTTGATGGCGACCTTTGGTTTTATAGATATTTGGTGCTTCCCATTGGGATGTTACCCGTTCTCTACCAAGGTTGTACTCACACTTGGATATGCAAATAGGGGTTTGGCATATGAATAGTTCGATTTCATTACTTCGACACATTTTAACGATTAATGTACACTCAGGGACAAAATTTAAGGAAGTTGTACCTTTTAACATGTATATCGGGATTCAGACAATACACTCATGGACAAAACTTAAGGAAGTTGTACCTTTTAACATGTATATCGGGATTCAGACAATACACTCATCGACAAAACTTAAGGAAGTTGTACCTTTTAGCATGTATATCGGGATTCAGACAATACACTCATCGACAAAACTTAAGGAAGTTGTACCTTTTAGCATGTATATCGGGATTCAGACAATACACTCATGGACAAGACTTAAGGAAGTTGTACCTTTTACCATGTATGTCAGGATTCAGACAATACACTCATGGACAAAACTTAAGGAAGTTGTACCTTTTAGCATGTATATCGGGATTCAGACAATACACTCATGGACAAGACTTAAGGAAGTTGTGCCTTTTAGCATGTATACCGGGATTCAGACAATACACTCATGGATAAAACTTAAGGAAATTGTACCTTTTAACATGCATATCGGGATTAAGACAATACACTTATGGTCAAAACTTAAGGAAGTTTTACCTTTTAGCATGTATATCGGGATTCAGACAATACACTCATGGTCAAAACTTAAGGAAGGTGTCTTTTACCATGTATATCAGGATTCAGATAATAACTCTGAAAGATATTACAGTGACCTTTATTGAAGACACACGAGATAACTAAGTGTGAACAAAATTACCTCAGTCTTCATCAAAAATACAGACGACTGGCAAACTCAAAGACTTTCCACCTTCTTAAATTTTATCTATGAGTGTATGCCTCTAGTTTCCGTCGTAGATGCGACAGGTAAATTCTCTATATATATATTCATCTTAAGTTAAACACATCAATAAGGTTAAAAAACTGACTGTTTCTCTACAGTTTGATTGTGCTGGATAATAATAATGTTTTTTTAGTACTGTTACGACGATGGAAGAAAGGAAGTTTCAAAATCTCCATGGAAGTTTTTTTTTTGTTAATATTATCCTTAGTACACGTGGTACAGACCATGATAATCATGGTGGGTAGAAGTAGGCGACTACTCAAAGGTTGACCCATTTCGAACATATATTGAGAGAAAATGGTTTATAAAAGATGTTAATGTTGGGAACAATTGAAGGAAGAGAGGAAGACCTGTAATGAGCTGGCTAGAAGAGGTCAAGAAAACTACCAGAAGGTCACTAGATGAGAGTGTTGGTCACTAACAGATTAAATTGGAGATTATTGGTCACCATAGTGTCATCAAAGGTGAACTCTTGCGTGATGCGTCTATGTGCACCTGTGTGAAGGCGTGTGTTCTCGACTGATTTTACTGTAAGTTCACCACATGTCTACACATGTGAAAAGGGCAGTTCGACTTTTACACTTACAAAAGTCAAGAGCCCAGTTTAGTTACTTGCACTCGTTGGTGGGGTTGGAACTTTTGCAAGAATCGCTTAGTACACGTGGTACAGACCATGATAATCATTGTGGGTAGAATTTAACGACTGATTTTACTGTAAATGTACCACATATATACACATGTGAAAAGCGCAGTTCGACTTTCACAATTACAAATGTACCAGAGTTACCCGTTTGGTTACTTGCATTTGTTGGTGGGGTGGAACTTTCGTAAGAATCGCTTAGTACACGTGGTACAGACCATGATAATCATTGTAGGTAGAAGTTAACGACTGCTTTTACTGTAAGTGTACCACATGTCTACATATGTGAAAAGTGCAGTTCGACTTTTGTACTTACAAATGTACCAAAGTCCCCCGTTAGGTTACTTGCACTCGCTGGTGTGGTTGGACTTTTTTGCAAGAATCGCTTAGTACACGTGGAACGGACCATGATAATAATTGTGGGTAGAATTTAACGACTGATTTTACTGTGAGTGTACCACATGTCTACACATGTGAAAAGTGCAGTTCGACTTTTGTACTTACAAATGTACCAGAGTCCCCCGTTTGGTTATTCGCACTCGTTGGTGGGGTTGGACATTTGCAAGAATCGGGCGCCATTGGAGCATTTTCTTTTATTATTATTAAAAAAAGGTGTCCAATGCGTGATTCGAACCCGGGTCGTAGTGGTCGAAAACCAACGATTTAGACAATTACCCCACCAACCACCATGTAAGCAGGCTCAGTTCGACTACACTGTTTACCGCTAAGAATCGCTGATGACTAACCAAACAAGAAGTCCAGCTGACGGCCAGGAATGAAGTCGTAGTTCTATTTCTAAGAATGATTCGCTTTATCTTTTGATATTAACTATATGATATTGTCAAGAAGCTCCATCCAGATAGGACACCTGTCAATCATCCCTGGACCCCGGGGGGGACCACAGGTGTGAGGGGTTCTCGGAAGCTGATCTGTAAATAAGGAAAACGGGACGGTGGCTGACGCCGTTCATTAGAATTATCTTTAACTTGGGGTAAGTTGTACTTTCTCTCTCTCCCTATAAATACCCACATTTATAATAAATTAATTATTCCCAAATTTGCCCTTGCTTTATTTATCTCCACGGCAATATGATAAATAACCTCTATTCCTTGTATAAGTTATTGCTATAAAATATAAATTTAAATAACTTTCACTCACTCTCTCTCTAAAACTATAAATAATTTATATATATATATTTTAAAACTATGTACATAAAATAGATTAAACATTTACATGCAAATATCCACATAGGATATAGCGTGTGTTTTGTAATAAATAAATAAAAAATAAAACTATATTTATTTATTTATTATCATTTACAAAGCACGCGATATCCGTCTTGGATATTTGCATGCATACACAAGTTTGGGAGCTTATTTACAGTAATTATTAATATGATTTTAGTTATTATAATATAAATTATTAACATATTTGTCAGTTAGTTAACGATTTAATTACCCTATAATGAATATTAGTGAACATCACATAAGAACAGAAATTTAGAGCTATTTACAGCATATAACTATATATCAGTTATTACAGCCCAGGCTATCTATTACTAAAAAACATTATACAAAATCTATTAAAATTTATATACATATATCTATTATTAACTATTTGATTTAGACAATTTATATTTATTTGATTTTTGACTCTCAAGTCCTCTACAAGTCGACAGTCCGTTAGAATATGTACAGGATTTTCTTCTTCTGCACCACATGAGCATTTAGGCGAATCCGTCTTTCTGACTTTGTACAAATATGATCTAAAGTTACCGTGTCCAGTAAAAAATTGGACATTGTAAAAATTTGGCTTGACATATTTGGGTATTTGGGAATCGGTGAAGAAGGACTTGAAAATGGTATTAGTCTTCTCATAGTATTTCCGCAATTTTTCCCTTATATAATTAGAAATTATATTCCTACTTGAAGAGTCAAATCGGTTGTAATTTATTTCGGTTTTCAACATGTTAGATTCAATATATTCAGTAGGTTTGGGGACTTGTGCAAGTATATGTGTACAATCCGATGATGTTGTACTGTAGGCCTGTATAATATTCCATATGATATTCCATGATTAACATGACAGAACCAATGATGGATGATACTAACAATTTCTATCAGGTCTAAACCAACGGTTTAGATCATTACTCCACCGACCACCCTGTAAGCAGGCTCAGTTCGATCACATATGTTTACCGCCAAGAATAGTTGACAATGGACCAATCAAGAAGAAGTCCAGGGAATGAATTCATAGTTCTATTTCTAAGGATGTTTTTCACTTTATCTTTTGATATCCCATTATATGTCTTGGATCCTGCAGTCGAGTCTTTTGTAAGACTTTGGGTGTTGATGGGGGATTTTGTTGTTATGTTGTATATGTGTATGTATATATCATACTTACATAATCTTTCTTTTTCTGTATATTCCCCACTTTCACAGGCCTATCTCTCTTGTAATCTCGGGGAGAATCCTCTATAAGACCAGTGTGTCTTAATAAAGGCTTTTGTGTGTGTGTGTGTGTTTGTGTGTGTGATATCCCACTATATGATATTTCATGTTTATCATGACAGAACCAATGACATATTGTTAATGATTTAAAAAATAAAGAAAGCATATCCTGACCAGGAGCAAATGTGATTTACAGAAGGCAGAGCGCCATCTAGTGGAACAGAAATCAACTAAACATGGATTACTCAAATCTCAACTCCAAACCTCACTCAAAACTCAAACCATTGATCAACTTAAACATAAATCCAGAAAATTGATTTATCAAGAAATTGGGTTGGCCAAATATCAGGGAACGGCTAAATCAATGTTTAGTTGATTTCTGTTCTACCAGATGGCGCTCTGTTTTCTGTAAAGTACATGTGCTCCTGGTCAGGATATGCTTTCTTTATTTTTAATATCAACACTTGACCTTTTTTTCTTTTATTTTTTCTATTGTTTTTCCATTGTTAATGATACTCACCATTTCTATCAGGACTGATTTCATCCTCGGAGCGGATTGGTTTTGGGACTGTGGACTTCTCCATCATGGAAGAGGTAGCGTCCGTCATCTTACTGGAAACACATCAATCCCTATTTAGTTCACTTCTCACGATTCTTTAAATTATGTTGAAAATATATAGTTAACACCCCATTTACAAACTCGTGGACAAAACTTAAGGAAGTTGAAAGTCTCTTATGCCGCCGGTATTCTGTTTTTAATTTTGAAGGAGACAGAGGCAACTTTGTTCATAACTTGGTTATCTCGTGTATCTTCAATAAAGGTCACTGTAATATCTTTCAGAGTTATTGTCTGAATACCGATATACATGCTAAAAGGTACAACTTCCTTAAGTTCTGTCCATTTAGTGGTCTTTCGTTTTTTCTGTATTTAATAGATTTAACACATTCTGAAAGTTATTCTCTCCTCTATGTAAACAATAATATTCGAGGTATATTTTTAGTTTGAAACCGTTTTTTAAAAATATATCTCAAATATTCTTCTAACTAAGTTTTAAAACGAAACCGAGAGTTCAGATCACAACAGTAATCCCTATCAGAAAATATATCAACAATGTCCTATGATATAAATGAGTTGAGAGCAGACACACAAAAAGGGGAGTTACCCGAAGTCAGCTGGCAGGGAGAACTTCCTCATCCTCTTGTGTGCGGAGCGTGTGGAGGGGGCGGGTCTACGGCGGTGGGGCGGGGACTCAGGAGGCAGAGCCGGCACAGCGAGGAGGTGGGCCTCGGGCTCGCAGGGCGGGGCCATACCAGCTGACCTACGCCCCGCCCCGTGGAGCCGGATGATGGGAGTCCGCACGGGCTGCCTTCCTCGGAGCATGGCCAGTCGCATGCACAGAGTGTCCAGGCACATCCAACACTGGACATCCATCAAGCTCTTGGACACGGGAGCATGATATTCATGTACCAGAAGACCTCTTTTAATTATGAATCAGAACGATAGCCCTATGTATCATCCGAGTAAAAGACTTTACCAGTGATTTTGAAGAATAAGCCATAACATCAGTGCTATATCCACTCATAGACAAAACCTAAAGAAGTTATACCTTTTAGAATGTATATCGCGATTAAGACTGGTGGTCTTAATAAACCTCTATGTATGTATATGTTATAAATAAAAAGGAATAGAGATTTTCTGCTTGAATTTAGATCATGTTGAAGATTATGGTATGGAAATGCGGTCGTGGTTGAAATCTTTAAAGAATGATAATGAAAAATAGTTTTGATCAGTAATTTAATTGAGTTAAAGGAATATATAAAAAATGACATAATTTGATAAAAGTAATGCCTGGCTTAAGAAGAGTAGAACAAAGGAAAAACAAAAGATTATTTACATAATGTACAAAAGTTTTGAGCCGGCCAACGGGAAAGAACAACAACGAGTTTTTATAGGGGAAGCATGACCTCTGGCGGTCGATTTAACAGAGTATTTGGATCTATGAAATATAATTTTAAAAAGAATAATATTTTAATATAACATATATATAAACAACACTTAAAGTTTCACCGCATAAGTTTCTTTTCTGTGAAAAATCAATATTTATTTCAAAGAGAAATATCTACTATTTCTAACTTTTTTGGATGACGTATGAAAGGGTGAAAATATGAAGAGTAATGGTCTATATATAATTGGATGACGTATGAAAGGGTGAAAATATGAAGAGTAATGGTCTATATATAATTGGATGACGTATGAAAGGGTGAAAATATGAAGAGTAATGGCGAACGGAAAAATAAAAGTGTCCAGGGGCGGGAATCGAACCCACAACCTTCCGCTTACCGGGCAGATGCCATGTCCACTAGGCTACCCTGGACGTATTTTTCCGTTCGTAACTAATACTTAAAGTAACTTATAATACATTATAAAGGACTGCGGCGTATGATTATAAACAACACTTAAAGTTTCACCGCATAAGTTTCTTTTCTGTGAAAAATCAATATTTATTTCAAAGAGAAATATCTACTATTTCTAACTTTTTTGGATGACGTATGAAAGGGTGAAAATATGAAGAGTAATGGTCTATATATAATTGGATGACGTATGAAAGGGTGAAAATATGAAGAGTAATGGTCTATATATAATTGGATGACGTATGAAAGGGTGAAAATATGAAGAGTAATGGTCTATATATAATTGGATGACGTATGAAGGGTGAAAATATGAAGAGTAATGGCGAACGGAAAAATAAAAGTGTCCAGGGGCAGGAATCGAACCCACAACCTTCCGCTTACCGGGCAGATGCCATGTCCACTAGGCTACCCTGGACGTATTGTGGGTTCGATTCCCGCCCCTGGACACTTTTATTTTCCGTTCGCCATTACTCTTCATATTTTCACCCTTTAATACGTCATCCAATTATATATAGACCATTACTCTTCATATTTTCACCCTTTCATACGTCATCCAAAAAAATTAGAAATAGTAGATATTTCTCTTTGAAATAAATATTGATTTTTCACAGAAAAGAAACTTATGCGGTGAAACTTTAAGTGTTGTTTATAATCATACGCCGCAGTCCTTTATAATAACATATATATATATCGGGATTCAGACAATAACTCTGAAAGATATTACAGTGACTTTTATTGAAGACACACGAGATAACTAAGTGCGAACAGCCTCTGTCTCCTTCAAAAAACATACGTCGTACAATATCTTACAAAGACCTACATTGTTTAAGTTTCGTCAATGAGTGTACAAATCTATTCATTATTTGGAAAGAACAAGTCTAGAGTATATATAAATGTCGACCACAACCCGCCCACGACAAATGTCCACTGTTACTGGGACTCCATCTCCCGTGAGCCACAACCATTAGTGTTATGTTGGGACCTGCGTGCAGGACGGGGTGAAGTTAAAATGACAGATGGACTGAGCTAATGAGATTGGCTTCGTCCATACTTTTCCTCCTAGCTGACTTCAACATCTATAATTGTATAGTTCTGGCTTGTGTGTGTAGGATTTAATCAGTTCAATGGGGAAGTACAATATAGAATGGGCGGAGTTAGAATAACAGATGGGCGGAGCTATATAAATTATGTTGAATTGGGCGGAGTTCGAAAATAACAAATGGGCGGAGCTATATAATATGCAATGGGTGGAGTTACAAAATGACAGTTGTATGTGGGAGGAGCTATATTTAATATCTAATAGGCGGAGTTAGAAATCCAATGATCCAATCAAATGATATCCAATGGGCGGGGTTAGAAAATCACAGTCAGGTGTAGGTGGAACTTTATTTAAGATCTGATAGGCAGGGTTAGAAAATCACAGATGGGAGGAACTATATGAACTATCAAATGGGCGGGGTTAGAAAATCACAGATGGGCGGGGCTAAAATAAAATATCAAATGGGCGGGGTTAGAAAATCACAGATGGGCGGGGCTAGAATAAAATATAAAATGGGCGGGGTTAGAAAATCACAGATGGGCGGAGCTAAAATAAAATATCAAATGGGCGGGGTTAGAAAATCACAGATGGGCGGGGCTAGAATAAAATATAAAATGGGTGGGGTTAGAAAATCATAGATGGGCGGGGCTAGAATAAAATATAAAATGGGTGGGGTTAGAAAATCATAGATGGGCGGGGCTAGAATAAAATATAAAATGGGCGGGGTTAGAAAATCACAGATGGGCGGAGCTAAAATAAAATATCAAATGGGCGGGGATAGAAAATTACAGATGGGCTGGGTTAAAATAAAATATCAAATGGGCGGGGTTAGAAAATCACTGATGGGCGGTGCTAGGATAAAATATCAAATGGGCGGGGTTAGAAAATCATAAATGGGAGGAGCTATTTTGAATAGGCGGAGTTTGAATATAAAATGGCGTTCTTTAGAAGTAATTAATTGTCAATTTATATTGGACGTGCTCAACTCCTCTCGCATAGTTAGTGACATACGAACACAAAGGTTGTTAATATATGGAAAGAATAGATAAATGGTGTTAGTGGGAAACTAAAAGTATTCTAAAATTTTTACATTCATGGAGAAAAACTTAGGGAAGTGGAAAATCTTTGATGTCGCTTGTCGCGTCTGTTTTTATAAAGGAGACAGAGGCTGTTCACACTTGGTTATCTCGTGTGTCTTCAATAAAGATCACTGTAATATCTTTCAGAGTTATTGTCTGAATCCCGATATACATACTAAAAGGTACCACTTCCTTTTGTCCATGAGTGTATTGTCTGAATACTGATATACATGCTAAAAGGTACAACTTCCTTAAGTTTTGTCCATGAGTGTATTGTCTGAATACTGATATACATGCTAAAAGGTACAACTTCCTTAAGTTTTGTCCATGAGTGTATTGTCTGAATCCCGATATACATGGTAAATGGTACAACTTCCTTAAGTTTTGTTCATGAGTGTATTGTCTAAATCCCTGTATACATGCTAAAAGGTACAACTTCCTTAAGTTTTGTCCATGAGTGTATTGTCCGAATCCCGATATACATGGTAAAAGTACAACACATTTAAGTTTTGTCCATGAGTGTATTGTCTGAATCCCGATATACATGCTGAAAGGTACAACTTCCTTAAGTTTTGTTCATGAGTGTATTGTCTGAATCCCGATATACATGCTAAAAGGTACAACTTTCCTAAGTTTTGTCCATGAGTGTATTGTCTGAATCCCGATATACATGCTGAAAGGTACAACTTCCTTAAGTTTTGTCCATGAGTGTATTGTCTGAATCCCGATATACACATGCTGAAAGGTACAACTACCTTAAGTTTTGTCCATGAGTGTATTGTCTGAATCCCGATATACATGGTAAATGGTACAACTTCCTTAAGTTTTGTCCATTTGTGTAAATTTCTTATATAAATCTTTTTATTATCTGAACACAATCTTTTTCGATCTGGAATTTCATATATGATAAGACTACGGATAATTGGAATCTACTTATATATTTGCCTTATTCTGTCTGTCTGTCTGAAGCTCACGGATAGAATGCGCGCCCATTGGCCGCCAGCAAACACGTGACCTCCCTGCCCGCCACCCTCTAGACAACCCTGTTATCAGCTGTGTGATACATACACCTGTCTATAGCGGCCATTCTAGACAACCCTGTTATCAGCAGTGTGTTACATCCACCTGTCTATACAGACCACCCTATCTATAGCGGTCACCTTAGACAACCCTGTTATCAGCCGTGTGATACATACACCTGTCTATACAGACCACCCTGTCTATAGCGACCACTCTAGACAACCCTGTTATCAGCCGTGTGATACATACACCTGTCTATACAGACCACCCTGTCTATAGCGACCACTCTAGACAACCCTGTTATCAGCTGTGTGATACATCCACCTGTCTATACAGACCACCCTGTCTATAGCGGTCACCTTAGACAACCCTGTTATCAGCTGTGTGATACATCCACCTGTCTATACAGACCACCCTGTATATAGCGGCCATTCTAGATAACCTGTTATCAGCTGTGTGATACATACACCTGTCTATAGCGGCCACTCTAGACAACCCTTTTATCAGCTGTGTGATACATCCACCTGTCTATACAGACCACCCTGTCTATAGCGGTCACTTTAGGCAACCCTGTTATCATCAGTGTGTTACATTCACCTGTCTATACAGACCACCCTGTCTATAGCGGTCACTTTAAGCAACCCTGTTATCAGCAGTGTGATACAACCACCTGTCTATACAGACCACCCTGTCTATAGCGACCACTCTAGACAACCCTGTTATCAGCTGTGTGATACATCCACCTGTCTATACAGACCACCCTGTCTATAGCGACCACTCTAGACAACCCTGTTATCGGCTGTGTGATACATCCACCTGTCTACACAGACCACCCTGTCTACAGCGACCACTCTAGACAACCCTGTTATCAGCTGTGATACAACCACCTGTCTATACAGACCACCCTGTCTATAGCGGTCACATTAGGCAACCCTGTTATTAGCAGTGTGATACATACACCTGTCTATACAGACCACCCTGTCTATAGCGACCACTCTAGACAACCCTGTTATCAGCTGTGTGATACATCCACCTGTCTATACAGACCACCCTGTCATAGCGGTCACTCTAGGCAACCCTGTTATCAGCTGTGTGATACATCCACCTGTCTATACAGACCACCCTGTATATAGCGGCCATTCTAGACAACCCTGTTATCTGCTGTGTGATACATACACCTGTCTATAGCGGCCACTCTAGACAACCCTGTTATCATCAGTGTGTTAAAATCACCTGTCTATACAGACCACCCTGTCTATAGCGGTCACTCTAGGCAACCCTGTTAACAGCAGTGTGATACATACACCTGTCTATACAGACCACCCTGACTATAGCGACCACTCTAGACAACCCTGTTATCAGCTGCCTGTCTATACAGACCACCCTGTCTATAGCGGTCACCTTAGGCAACCCTGTTATCATCAGTGTGTTACATTCACCTATCTATACAGACCACCCTGTCTATAGCGGTCACCTTAGGCAACCCTGTTATCAGCAGTGTGATACATCCACCTGTCTATACAGACCACCCTGTCTATAGCGACCACTCTAGACAACCCTGTTATCAGCTGTGTGATACATCCACCTGTCTATACAGACCACCCTGTCTATAGCGACCACCCTAGACAACCCTGTTATCAGCTGTGATACAACCACCTGTCTATACAGACCACCCTGTCTATAGAGATCACTCTAGACAACCCTGTTATCAGCCGTGTGATGCATCCACCTGTCTATACAGACCACCCTGTCAATAGCGACCACCCAAGACAACGTTTTTAAAATATATTCGCACTCGGGTAAACCCCGGGCGTTGCCCGGGCCTTTCGTCTAGTCTCGTATAATTGAAGTTCGGATAATTAAAGTTATTAATTATTTGGACCTTTTTTGTGTTATAACGATAAAAGGACAAATAATTCCTAAATTCAATTTTAACAACATTTCGACTAAAATTGACCAATATTTATTAACAATTCTAAACTAATTATTAATCCTAAAAACAAACTCTCACAAATTGTGTCAAAAACAAGTTGAAATGACAAAAATTATTTGTCAAAATTTGTCCCCAGGAAATTTAATTGTAAATATTTCCTTAACCCTTAAATATTTGCTTCCATTTGTAAGCCAAAAGATTGTTTTTCATCAAAAATAAACGCTCGAGGGCGATGACAGACGAAAATTCTGGAAATATGTAAATAGATGGAAATTTTGTTGCATAGTTTGGAAAACATGCTTCAAAGTAGTCCATGTTTCAACTAGATATAGCAACCAAGAATAAGTTAAATCTGGTTGAAGACTATACTTTAACTTTAGAATTTATTATAAAAAAGGCATCTCCTTATCGTGCAACTGAAAGTTGCTGATGGCTTGCGCCATCTATTGGAATAAATATCAACTATTCTTGTTGATTTTTAATTATTCCAGAATTGGCCAAATACCCATTTTTGATTAATCAAGAAAAGCTAACCACGGACGCGTTTCGGGCTGTTGGCCCTCATCAGCGTGGTGCTAAGTTGATATTTATTCCGATAGATGGCGCAAGCCATCAGCAACTTTCAGTTGCACGATAAGGAGATGCCTTTTTTCATATAATTTATGCAACTAATCCCAGTACAACATCATATTTGTACAATTTTTTCACATTTTTATAATTTATGTTTTACACTGTATCAAATGAAGTATATATTTGAGACATATTTAACTACATATAGCTACATCAACCATGCTCCAATGGCCTCCGATTCTTGCAAAAGTCCAACCCCACCAGCGAATGCGAGTAACCAAACGGGGGTTCTCTGGAACATTTGTAAGTGCAAAGTCGAACTGCTTTCCATGTGTGTAGACATGTGGTGTACTTACAGTAAAAGCAGTTGTCTACTTCCTACCCACCATGATTATCATGGCTTGTACCACGTGTTGTAGGGATAAGCTAAAAAATATCAACCAATAATTTATTTGATTCCAGACTCTGTCAATGTTATTCTACTGAGGAGAGAGAATCACTGAAACATCTGGAGTCAAATAAACCATTAGTTGATGTGTTACTTCCAAACCTACTTCCAGCCAACAAAGGAACTTCAAAAAATATTTAATTAGTTATTTATTTGAAAAAGTAAAAATTAATATCAGATAAAAAAAATAAATTTGCAAGCTTTCGAGCAAATATACTGCTCTTCAACGGGCTGATATTCTATATCTGTCTGATACACGCCCACACATGCTAATAACAAAAGTTTTCAATTATTCTGTACTAGACGAATGGCCCGGGCAACGCCCGGGTTTTACCCGAGTGCGAATATATTTTAAAAACGTTTTAATTCAAATACTATTCGTTACAATTATAAATTGGCGCCATGGATGTCACTCTTGTGAAACGTCCCGTTCCAAACTGTGTGTTCTTAAAAGTGGCCGCTATAGACAGGGTGGTCTGTATAGACAGGTGGATGTATCACACAGCTGATAACAGGGTTGCCTAGAGTGGCCGCTATAGACAGGGTGGTCTGTATAGACAGGTGGATGTATCACACAGCTGATAACAGGTTTGCCTAGAGTGGTCGCTATAGACAGGATGGTCTGTATAGACAGGTGTATGTATCACACTGCTGATAACAGGGTTGCCTAAGGTGACCGCTATAGACAGGGTGGTCTGTATAGACAGGTGAATGTAACACACTGATGATAACAGGGTTACCTAAAGTGACCGCTATAGACAGGGTGGTCTGTATAGACAGGTGGATGTATCACACAGCTGATAACAGGGTTGTCTAGAGTGGCCGCTATAGACAGGTGTATGTATCACACAGCTGATAACAGGGTTATCTAGAATGGCCGCTATAGACAGGGTGGTCTGTATAGACAGGTGGATGTATCACACAGCTGATAACAGGGTTGCCTAGAGTGGCCGCTATAGACAGGGTGGTCTGTATAGACAGGTGGATGTATCACACAGCTGATAACAGGGTTGTCTAGAGTGGTCGCTATAGACAGGATGGTCTGTATAGACAGGTGTATGTATCACACTGCTGATAACAGGGTTGCCTAAGGTGACCGCTATAGACAGGGTGGTCTGTATAGACAGGTGAATGTAACACACTGATGATAACAGGGTTACCTAAAGTGACCGCTATAGACAGGGTGGTCTGTATAGACAGGTGGATGTATCACACAGCTGATAACAGGGTTGTCTAGAGTGGCCGCTATAGACAGGTGTATGTATCACACAGCTGATAACAGGGTTATCTAGAATGGCCGCTATAGACAGGGTGGTCTGTATAGACAGGTGGATGTATCACACAGCTGATAACAGGGTTGTCTAGAGTGGTCGCTATAGACAGGGTGGTCTGTATAGACAGGTGTATGTATCACACTGCTGATAACAGGGTTGCCTAAAGTGACCGCTATAGACAGGGTGGTCTGTATAGACAGGTGAATGTAACACACTGATGATAACAGGGTAGCCTAAAGTGACCGCTATAGACAGGGTGGTCTGTATAGACAGGTGGATGTATCACACAGCTGATAACAGGGTTGTCTAGAGTGGCCGCTATAGACAGGTGTATGTATCACACAGCTGATAACAGGGTTATCTAGAATGGCCGCTATATACAGGGTGGTCTGTATAGACAGGTGGATGTATCACACAGCTGATAACAGGGTTGTCTAGAATGGCCGCTATAGACAGGTGTATGTTTCACACAGCTGATAACAGGGTTGTCTAGAGGGGGGCAGGGAGGACACGTGTTCGCCGGCAGCCAATGGGCGCGCATTCTATCCGTGAGCTTCAGACAGAATAAGGCAATTATATAAGTAGATATATATTATTTAGAGATTGTACATAGAATATCAGCCCGTTGAAGAACAGTATATTTGCTCGAAACCTTGCAAATTTTAAATTAAAAATAAACGTTTTTACCTGATATTGTTGCATCATGATTAAGGCGCCTATTTTTAAAATTATTTATAATATTATTTTTAATATATTTAAAATTTAAATTATAAATTTATTTATTTTTATAAAACAGATTATTAATATAAAATATTATGTACTATAAAACATTTGTATTTTGATACACTAAATACCCTACATGCTTTAAACTTTGATGTGGTAAATAGAGAGAGATTCTAGGTGCTACCTAAATTTATAGTTGTCTTATTATTGACTGGTTTAACCTTGTAAGATGGTTGAGACACGTTCTGGAAAGATGCAAGACACGTCTGAGGAGAGACTCAAGACTGAAGAATCTGCCAAACCGCAGCCCAGTGCAACAATTGGTAGAGATGCAAGTGCCGACCCAGTTGTTTTGAACCCCAACATAGACATCCCCAAATATGATGGAACAGAAGACCCTCGCCCATGGATTGAGTCCCTTGAAGAAATTGGCTTCCTGTACCACTGGGCAGAATATATTATTTCTCGCTATGCAGCCATGAACATGATTGGTAGCGCCAAAACCTGGCTGGGCCTACACAAGATAAGTTTTACCAGCTGGGAACATTTCAAGAGCCGCCTAATTCAGGATTTTGGCTCAGACGCCAACAAAGAAGAATTGAAGATGAGGCTGAACAGAATGCAGCAGTGGAATGAACCTGCAATCAGGTTTGCAGAGGATACCCTGGTTCTGTGCAACAAGGTCGACCCCCAAATGGAAGAAGAGAATAAAATAAATTGGGTTATTGGAGGGTTAAAGAAAGAGTACTCTTTTGCCCTCTACTTAAACCCTCCTAAGAATACCAACGAACTCTTAAGATTGTGTAAAAAGATGGATTTGTTTGAAAATAATTATCAAGAACGTATAGAAAAATCAAAGGTTCTATATAATGGACCACGCTCTCCTCGTTCCCACCATCAAGAGCAATGGAAGAACGCTCCGTCGTTCAGAAGACCAGACCAGAACACCTCCAAGCCCCAGGCCCCCGCTCCGAGGTACTACCAGAACACCCCCAAGCCCCAGGCCCCCGCTCCGAGGTACTACCAGAACAAGCCGCTGCCCCAGGTATCTGCCCCTAGACGATTTTACACTCCCATTCCTGAGCCAAAACCGGTCTACCCAAGGAAAACCTACAATAAGAGTCCAGATTCAAACAGGAATAGGACAGAAGACGGGAGACCAATATGTTTCAAGTGTAACAAGCCAGGACACGTAGCGCGGTATTGCAGAGTCAAGTTTGTGAGGATCGTAGAAGAGGACCCCTCAGTTTCCCAAGACAAGAGCCAAGAAAATCTTCAAATGGACGAAAGGAAAGATTATACACGGCCTCGCCTCTATGCGGATGTTTGTAATGACACACAAATGAATATTCCTACACGGAATAGATATTCCGTGTTGGAAGATTTAAACTAAGTGTCGCGCCTGATTCCTTCAATCAAAGCAAGTCGACCATAAATGGAATTAGAAAGTTGGACCCTAGGTACAAAATTAATATTAATGTGGACAAGATAGGGTTATGCGAAGCTTTGATTGATACAGGCGCCGATCTTTCAGTGGTCGACCTAAGAACAGCACTTTTTGCTAGCCGTGAAATAAATAGTCTCACTAAAACGTGTTCAGGACCCGATGGAAAAAAATTAGATATGGTAGGTAGCATTATTTTAGATTTAAAAATTGATGACACTGAATTATCCCACGAATTTGTAGTAATGGACGCGCATCTACGAACTCTTATTCTTGGACGAGATTTCCTTAAAAAAATGAATGCTAAAATTGATTGTAAACGAGAAACAATAAAATATAATTTGATGAGTAATCATGACGTAAGCAATTATGATCTAAAAAAAATAAAGAGCACTACAGATACCGTTATACCTAAACTATCTATTAAATTGATTAGGGCCTCAATAGAAGCAGAGGATGGCGAATATGTCATCGAAGAGAACAACAGAATGACTCAAACAAATGGTCATCGATTGGCAAGAAGTTTGCTTACTGTCACGGATAAGAAAACCCATATCTGGATAACGAACCCTTATCCTCGACCTTTAAAAATCATGAAAGACCAAACATTGGCTTATGGAAGTCTTCCTGCAGGGGTAAATTTTATAGAGAATAAAGAGAAGCAAAATGAAAATGACGAAATACAATTTCAAATAAACAAAAATTTAACATTTAAAGAACAAGAGAGGTTAAAACAAATTTTGGCCAAGTATACTGATTTGTTCTCATCGAGGTTAGGTAGGACCAGTTTGGCAAAACATCAGATTCATACAGAAGACGCAAAACCAATAAAGCACAAGCCTTACCGGGTAAGCGCTAAGGAACGAACCATCATAAAGGATCAAATAGACGAGATGCTCGAAGAAGGAATAATTAGACAATCTTCAAGTCCCTGGTCCTTTCCCGTTATATTGGTCAAAAAACGAGATGGCAAATACAGATTTTGTGTGGACTACAGGAAATTAAATGAAGTAACAGTGAAGGATGTTTATCCAATCCCAAGAATTGATGATGTAATGGATACTCTCCAAGGATCCAAGTACTTCTCAGCAATAGATCTCAAATCGGGATATTGGCAAGTCGAAATTGAAGAGAGAGACAAAGAGAAGACGGCTTTCACTACTGCACATGGGTTATATGAATTCAACGTAATGCCCTTCGGTCTATGCAACGCCCCTGCTACTTTTGAGAGGAACATGGACAATGTCCTCGGAAATCTGAGATGGCAGATTTGCCTTTGCTACCTGGACGATGTGATTATATACAGCTCGGACTTTCCAACCCACATTAAAAGACTTGAAGCTGTCCTCAGATGCTTCAGCGAATCTAATTTAAAACTGAACGCCAAGAAATGCAGATTTGCTTTCGAGGAACTTGAGATCCTTGGACATATAACCAACCAAGAGGGTATAAAACCTGCCGAATATAATATCAAAGCCGTTAGAGATTTTCCTCAGCCCAAGAAGGCCAAATAAGTGCAATCATTCCTAGGAATGTGCTCATATTATAGAAAATTTATTAAAGATTTCTCATTAATCGCTGACCCATTGACCAGTCTCATCAGAAAAAATGTGCAATTTATCTGGACAGGAAAACAGGAAGAAGCGTTCCAAAACCTTAAAAAAGCTCTTATGAATCCGCCAATTTTAGGTCACTTTGATCCTAATGCAGCCACCTGCATTCACACAGATGCCTCTAACATCGGCTTAGGCGCAACACTAATTCAAAATATCGGTGGCGAAGAGAAGGTAATATCATATTTGAGTCGAACCCTAAGTAAACCTGAGCAAAATTATTCAACCACCGAAAAGGAATGTTTAGCTGTAGTGTGGTCGATATCAAAATTACGGCCCTATTTATATGGAAGGCACTTTAAAATCGTAACTGATCATCACGCACTATGCTGGCTTAAGAATTTAAAAGATCCGACCGGTCGATTAGCACGATGGGCACTGAAGATTCAGGAATATAATTTCGAAATTATACACAAATCGGGAAAAAAACATCTGGACGCTGATGGTCTATCTAGAGGACCCTTACCAGAAAACGAATGGGACGAGGATTATGAAAGACTATTTTTGAATCAAATAATAGACGAAAAGGATGATTTTATTGAGAATATTAAGGAGAACCTTAGTGGAAACAAGCGTTCAATTACACAGAACTTTAAAGAAGAAAATGGGTGTCTCTACAAGAAAAATCCAAATCCTGAAGGCAGAGAATGGTTGCTGGTAGTGCCAAAGAAGAGAAGGAAAGAAATCATGAGTGAATACCACAACCATATGCTGAATGGCCATCTGGGCGTCGCCAGAACCACATACCGATTGAAGAATAAATACTATTGGCCTTCCATGCTGAAAGATGTTTCCGAATTTGTAAAGACGTGCCATCTTTGCCAAAGTCGGAAAGGTTCAAATCAGTTGCCATCTGGACTTCTACAACCTATTCCCCCAGCTAACTACCCTTTTGAAAGAATCGGAATTGACTTTGTTGGCCCCTTGCCATCAACGAAAAGAAGAAGGAAATGGATCATTGTGTTGACGGATTATTATACCAAGTATGCTGAAACAAAGGCAGTACCAGAAGCGACAGTGAAAGAAGTCTCTACATTTTTAATCGAACATATATTTTTACGTCACGGGGCTCCAAGATTTCTTATCAGCGACAGAGGTTCACAATTCACTAGCAATTTGATGAAGGAGGTTATGAAAATGTGCAAAGTTAAACATTGCTTCACAACGAGCTACCACCCCCAGACTAACGGACTAACGGAACGGCTAAATAGAACTTTAATCAATATGATCAGCATGTATGTGAATACGGATCAGAAGAACTGGGACGAAATCCTTCCTTTTATCACCCACGCATATAATACCACAATTCAAGAAACCACAGGCTACTCTCCATTTTTCCTGTTGTTTGGGAGGGAACCCATGTCCCTCTTAGACGACGAGAATATCCCAACGGACAGTAACATGGACGATTACGACGAATATATAGAAAACTACTTAGATAAAATAGCAAGGACGAGACAGGTAGTCATTAACAACACAGAGAAGACTCAGGAAAGAATGAAAAGAAACTATGACAAAAAACACAACGAGAGAATCTATGAACCAGGACATTTAGTGGCAGTTTGGACACCAGTCAGGAAAATCGGAAAATGTGAAAAACTATTGAGAAAATATTTTGGGCCATATCGAATATTAAAGAAGCTGTCCAACGTAAATTACTTAATTGAGCCGAAAGATAATCCTGGCCAAGACCCATTGATTGTCCATGTCTCAAGACTCAAACCCTATTTTGAAAGAATTGATGAGGTCACTCACGAGGACGTGACGACCTCTGGAGAGGGGGAAGTGTTGCATCATGATTAAGGCGCCTATTTTTAAAATTATTTATAATATTATTTTTAATATATTTAAAATTTAAATTATAAATTTATTTATTTTTATAAAACAGATTATTAATATAAAATATTATGTACTATAAAACATTTGTATTTTGATACACTAAATACCCTACATGCTTTAAACTTTGATGTGGTAAATAGAGAGAGATTCTAGGTGCTACCTAAATTTATAGTTGTCTTATTATTGACTGGTTTAACCTTGTAAGATGGTTGAGACACGTTCTGGAAAGATGCAAGACACGTCTGAGGAGAGACTCAAGACTGAAGAATCTGCCAAACCGCAGCCCAGTGCAACAATATTAATTTTTACTTTTTCAAATAATTTCTGGGTAACTATTGCTCACACACTTAATTTATTTAAGGAATAATTAATATTTCTTGAAATTTAAAGATACGTCGGCCAGTAAATCTTTTTATTACCTCGACGTTTCGACAAAAAGATTTTGTCCTTGTCAGGAGCAAATAAAAATTAAAACATTTGGCGTTAAAATTTATTTTTATATAGGGTAATTTTTAATGCCAAATGTTTTAATTTTTTGTTTGCTCCTGACAAGGACAATATTATTTTTGTCGAAACGTCGAGAGATAATAAAAAGATTTACTGGCCGACGTATCTTTATTTTCAAGAACTATGAATGCGGCCGGCCAGGCAGCCTCTATCTTTAAGATAATTTTTATATTATTAAAATTCAATCGATTTTCTTTAACATTTTTGAAAAAAAAGAAAAATGTGATGGCTCCGCATATTGTGACTTAATATTATAAAGAAAATAAAGTCTCCAGGGCTACGTTTCTTGTTCAAATTTTTTATTATCTAGCTTTCGGACCTGTCAGTCCTTCCACAGGAGTATCACGATATTGACTTAATGTTTCTATAGTAAACAAAAGGTATTGCCAATTAATTCCTTTATATAATTACAAATATTTTAAAAATATTTCTATATTTATATTTATGCTGTTATGTTCTGTGTGTATATGAAGACCCACTTTCTGAAAATAATCTTTTTTTGAGAAAAATATAGTCTGATATATACACTAATGGACAAAACTTAAGGAAGTGGAGGGTCTTTGATATCGTCGGTGGTCTTGTGTCTTTGCCTGGGTCTTTGCTGTTGGAAATCAACGGTTTATATCATCACCCCATCAAACCTCAAGAACAAATTGGATTCAACTATTACAAAAAGCAGTAAATTTAGCAACAGTTATCTAAATCAGTGTTTACAGTTTAAAAAAAAAAAGCTCCAATGGCCCCCGATTCTTGCAAAAATCCAACCCCACCAACGAGTGCAAGTAACCAAACGTGGGTTCTGGCACATTTGTAAGTGCAAAAGTCAAACTACTTTTCACATGTGTAGACATGTGGTGGTGCACTTACAGTAAAAGCAGTCGCCTACTTCTTACCCACCATGATTATCATGGCCTGTACCACGTGTACTAGGGATAAGCAAAAAAAGTGTTTACAGTAATTCCAGAATATAGAAAAAAAAAACTTACAAAAATATATAATCATTATTTTATTCTCCCCACAAACACACAAACAACACTTTTTTATTAAATCGACCAATAAAAAGGAAATATGATGTTATCACCTACTCTGTCAATCTTTTTGTCGTCTGTGTCAACTACGCCAAACGACCTTTTTAGTGAATTGTAAATAAACACTCAATTTTTCTCTTTCTATTTTTAAAAATAATTTGGTTTTTTTTTAAATAGATAACCTTTATTTTAAAAATAGTTTATGTCATTATATATAAATGGAGGTTTTTTGTGTGTTTATATAATGTTTTGACAAATTGATTTATTTTTTAACTTGATTGAATCATTGTGAATGTGTTGAACTTTTGGTTACAAACAATAAGTGTTAGAAAAACAAAAGGATTCTAAAAATAACTTGTAATGTTTTTTTCTATGAAAAATAGACACTTCAGCCAGTTAGAGGTTTTTTTTTTTTAATCTTTTCAACGTTTCGACAAAAATCTTTTGTCTTCGTCAGGAGAAGTAAATAAAAGATTTGGCAAGGCGTTAAAAATTGTCTGAGGTTGTAAGGGCGTTCTCACGTGATTTTTCGAATTTAGTACAACATCTAAAACACGAGTCAAAAACAAATATATTAAACTCGTCAAAGTTTATGTAAAAAAAATGACGTAATGTATTAGCTATTGTGTGTTATCTTAATACCAAACTAGTTGATAAAAAGAATTTATTAATGCATTTTTTATTATTATTATATAATACTTAAGATTAGAAATGATTTTTTTTTAAATAAAACTTTTAAATATAATTTTTGTTAAATAAATAAAGAGCAAAATTCAAATATAATTATTAAATTTGTAATTATTTTATTTACAAAGAAGTTAATATATATTTTCTCCCCCTTTCAATATCATTAATAATTAAAATATATAAAATAGTATATATATCATCAATATATTATCGTGATAGTCCTGTTGAAGGACTGACAAGTCCGAAAGCTTGAAAATAAACAATTTGAACAAGAAACTTAACCCTGGAAGCTTTATTTACTTTATAATATTTTTTATTGTTAATACATTTATGAAAATTCGAAACTAGTATAGACACGTATGATTCTTTTTAAAAAATTATTTAATTTCTATTGTCCTTACTGCAAATGGTAAAAATTAATGGAAAGGCCTGGCTCAATTGGCGAAACCGCTGGGAGAGTTCACCACTGATGAGCCAGGCCCTCCCATTAATATTTCCATTGCAGTAAGGGCAGTAGAAATTGTTTAATTTTTAAAAGAATCATACGCGTTTATAATAGTTTCGAATTTACATATCAAGTATATATTGAAAAATATATTACAACATATCTCTCTCTATATATATAAAAGTCAATGTCTGTCTGTCTGTTTCGCGATAAACTCAAAAACTACTGAACCAATTGGTACCAAATTTTGCATGTCGCTTTTTATAAACCTGAGGAAAATTTTCGGCTACATTTTGATTAGTATTTTTGGCTATTTCTTTTTTTCATTTGAAGAACTTTTTTTTTTACGCGGAGTAATCCGGAATGGAATAAATACCCAAATATGGCCATTTTTTTTATAAACATCGGTGGTTCAGTGGTAGAATGCTCGCCTACCACGCGGGCGGCCCGGCTTCGATTCCCGGCCGATGCATTTTTTTTTTTTTACAATTTTTAAAACTATATATAATATAAATATATTTTATTATATCAACTATATTAATTAAATCACAAATACCTAAACACTAATATAATACAATTTTTGCCATCAAACACTTTTTTCCTGTAGTTTATGTGTTACTTCTGTATTGCTATTCTATGGCACTTCTAATATTTATTATTGATGTACTTTCAGTGTGAAGGAAATTGCAATCGGGGGAATTCTCGGGCGAAGCCGGGTCATACGTCTAGTATATTATATAATCTAAAATGCAATTATATTTTATTTTTTTTAAAACATATATTTTATTTTCATTCATTGACTGTTCTACATTTTTTGACCATAGATTTAGAACATAACACTTTGATAATTGTTGTAAATATGTATAGTTGAACCTACCTATTTTTTTTTTAATTCACGATTATAGAAATCATTTTATAAATTCTATATTACTGTGAAAAATAATTCCATGTACAATTTGCTTCAAGTAATTCAAAATAAAAACTACTTGATGGGTAATTTTTTTTTTTTACTTTTTCACGACTGCACCTTTAATTCTCTATCTTTTTCAACAACAAAAAATAATAATAATCATAAAATATATAGATATATACAACAACAACAAAACAACTTTATTAGGGCGTCTTGCCCTATACGGATTCGCCGTTGAATTACAAACAATATTAAACACAGGGGAAAAGGGAGAGATAAAGTATTTACAATTGAGGTATGGCAAACAGGGTGACTTTAAACATATATTACACATATATCATTAATGGGGAAGAGAAATAAAATGAATGATAAATACAAAAGTATAACATGAGAATATGAAGAACATTGAAAACAATATGAAAATTACATTAACAAAGGATAAGTGGAAAACATTTGGTGATTATAAGAAAAATAAAAGGCATTTGTGAAAAGGCAATAATCAGTAGGCAAAAGGTAATATATACAAAAAGGAAAATATGTAAATAAGAATGAACATGTAAATCTTTTTTCTTTTTAAAAAAGTAATGGCAGGAATAAAGAATGGTCATTTTGAAGAAAAAGAATCAAGGTGGACAAAAACAAAAGTTAAAATTTACATATGTTGGTAATGATAAATTTACATAGTTAGGTGCGCTTTTAGATATAATTACATATGAATAAGGTAAAGTGCGTAAAAATACAAATCCTAAAAACAAAAACATTGTGAAATCAAATTAAATAAGAAAAGATCAAAATACTAAAAGTTTGGGAATTTAAATATAAGATTGCAATGTGAAGCTATAGGGTATTGTGGTTATTAGCGAAAAAAATATATATAGTGGAAATATGATTTTAAAAAAAAACTGTTTTAGCTATATCTTATTTCCATTAGTATTGACAACTTGGCCATTTACAGCTTCATAAACTACACCTTTTACAAAAAGTTTGTTATCTCTCAACTTTGATCGAGTGCCTTTTTCAAAAAGTTCTTTCCTTTTAGCAATAAGAATAAGCCGTTGATCTCTAATCTTTTTACTGTAGTCTTTGCTAATGTAAATTTTGCTATCTCTAAGTTTAGTCGTATTTTTGAATAATTTAATTCTGTCCTCATATTCAGGCAATGAAATCAAAATAGGCGATTTATTAGCCTTTCCAAGTCTATGGCATTTAGTTATACTTATATTCTCTAGAATCAGCATTTTTTCTTTTATAATAGATTTAACTTTTTGAAGACTTTCAGCTGGTCCTTCATTCGCTTCTCCCTCAACTCCGTAGAAAACGAGATTTGGCTCCCGCAGCTTCATCTCCAGAAAGTCGGTCCTGGCTTCAATTTCCCTTAACTTAGTTACATTCTCAGAGACTTTCTCGTTCGTAGCAGCCGAGGTTTCCACACAAGTTGTTAACTTCATTTCAACTCCAAGAAGTCTCTGGTCCCACTCTATTATTCTTTTCTCGATGTTTGACAATCTCGTATCTATTCTCTCGCCAAGATTTCTGATCTCTGATGACATTTGGACGATCATTGTCTTCAACTCAGTATCAGCCGATTTCTTCCCTGTGGGGGTTGGCTCTGTTAACAAAGTTGTCTGCTTTTTGGGGCCAGGGTTAGGCTCAATACCACTGATCATTAGAAGTAACCAAATGACCTGGATACAATAGCCACTGGATATGTTCAGTAGTAGTAGTATAGGAGTGCCAAAACATCCAAATCCATCGTTTGATTTCCGATACATTCTCCGTTTACATTTAACAAACTCTTGTATTAGGTATTCTGGCCGTTTGAAACAAATTATGATATGGAGAACTAGCAACAAGTATGCAAATTTCGGAATTTTCATCTCGTCCTTACAACTGTTTTATTATTATTATCTTCTAAATAAGTTATAACTTAGCTTTCCCCTTTTTTTCAGTAATTATCCGCTTTAACTAAAAAAAAACATAAATTACTTACAAATTGTTCGGGAGCATTTTTCAATGCGGCCGCTTGCCTTGGCCTCCTGGCGGCGAATCCAATATATAGATATATAAATAATGAGGTTATCATCCTGAATTTACATATTTGTCATCTTTATTTCTGCCCATCTCAATTTATAAGATATATATAATAAAATGAAGTTATCATAAGGTGGAATCCTCTGGTGTATAATAAGCAGCAAACATAAATAAATTCCGAGGATAAGTTTCTTTTATTTCAAAAATAATAGTACTTCGAGCTTTCGGGCGTAAATAGCCCTTCTTCAAGAATAAAGGAAGTAATTTCAAATTAAATTTTGAATTTCAAATAGAAAGGTTTGTAAACAATTAGTTGGTATTTTTCTTTGGTCCTGCATAGCGTGAGTGAATCTCGTATCCACGTGATTTAGTTCTAATCTAAAAGCTTTTATAAAGAGAGGTGTTTTGCCCCCAGAAATATTGGCCGATTACATTGAATATATTGATATGGTTACTTGTCCCAAAATGAATATTCTAAGTCTGAATTAAATTTTATATCAATCGGGAAATCGCCATTGTTTATCTAGGATGTAGTTCTATGTATCAGGATTGTGTATTAAGCTATTGTATATTTCTGGGATATCTATATGTCTATTGATGCTCTGGTGTTTTTTGGATACTATTGCTTCTAGGATTAGTCTTTTATATTTATTTTTTATGTTGGTGTAGTAGGTTTTTGGTTCATCTAAATTAAAAGTATGGCCTGTTGTTTTAATATGTTGAAAGATAAGTGATCTATTGTCTTTGTTATTTATATTTCTATTGTGTTCATTAATCCTGTCCTTAACTGACCTGCCTGTTTCTCCTACATATATACTATTACAATGGTTACATTTAACGGAATAGATGGCCTGTTTGTTGTGTATTGGTAGGATAGGGCTATTGTTTTTGGTGTTAGGATTTCTAACTATAGAACCAATGTTTGGAGTATTTTCATAAAAAATTCTAATTCCGTGTTTTTTAAGTTCTCGGGCTATTTTGATGTTATTGGGGGAATAAGGTATGATGCATGTTGATCTATATGTCTGCTTATTGTTGATTGTGGAAGGGTTATAAAAATGTCTTAGTATAAAATTTTTTGGGTATCCTGCTATGAGAAGGTTTTGCATTATATTTTGAGTTTCTATTGTTTTAAATGTTTGATTGGAACAATGGGTATGGATCCTTTTAGTGAGGGTTTTTACGGTGTTTATTTTATGATTTAAAGGGCAATATGAGGAGTAGTGTATATAGTTGGGTTGGAAAGTGGGCTTATAATATACTGTAGTGTTGAATTTCTGGTTTTGCCTGGTGATGAAAATATCTAAGAAAGGTAACGTGCCATTGGTTTCTTTTTCTAGGGTGAAGTCTATTTCTTTATGAAAGTCTTTTAATTTGGTTAAAATGCTATCTATTGTTTCTGTGTGGCATAAACAGAATATATCGTCTATATACCTGCTCCATATTTGAATTTCTGTTGGGAAGTGGCCAGTAATCTGTCGGTCTATCTGTTGCATGACTATTTCTGCTAATTAACCAAATTAAATGACTTTCATAAAGAAATAGACTTCACCCTAGAAAAAGAAACCAATGGCACGTTACCTTTCTTAGATATTTTCATCACCAGGCAAAACCAGAAATTCAACACTACAGTATATTATAAGCCCACTTTCCAACCCAACTATATACACTACTCCTCATATTGCCCTTTAAATAATAAAATAAACACCATAAAAACCCTCACAAAAAGGATCCATACCCATTGTTCCAATCAAACATTTAAAACAATAGAAACTCAAAATATAATGCAAAACCTTCTCATAGCAGGATACCCAAAAAATTTTATACTAAGACATTTTTATAACCCTTCCACAATCAACAATAACCAGACATATAGATCAACATGCATCATACCTTATTCCCCCAATAACATCAAAATAGCCCGAGAACTTAAAAAACACGGAATCAGATTTTTTTATGAAAATACTCCAAACATTGGTTCTATAGTTAGAAATCCTAACACCAAAAACAATAGCCCTATCCTACCAATACACAACAAACAGGCCATCTATTCCGTTAAATGTAACCATTGTAATAGTATATATGTAGGAGAAACAGGCAGGTCAGTTAAGGACAGGATTAATGAACACAATAGAAATATAAATAACAAAGACAATAGATCACTTATCTTTCAACATATTAAAACAACAGGCCATACTTTTAATTTAGATGAACCAAAAACCTACTACACCAACATAAAAAATAAATATAAAAGACTAATCCTAGAAGCAATAGTATCCAAAAAAACACCAGAGCATCAATAGACATATAGATATCCCAGAAATATACAATAGCTTAATACACAATCCTGATACATAGAACTACATCCTAGATAAACAATGACAATTTCCCGATTGATATAAAATTTAATTCAGACTTAGAATATTCATTTTGGGACAAGTAACCATATCAATATATTCAATGTAATCGGCCAATATTTCTGGGGGCAAAACACCTCTCTTTATAAAAGTTTTTAGATTAGAACTAAATCACGTGGATACGACATTCACTCACGCTATGCAGGACCAAAGAAAAATACCATCTAATTGTTTACAAACATTTCTATTTGAAATTCAAAATTTAATTTGAAATTACTTCCTTTATTCTTGAAGAAGGGCTATTTACGCCCGAAAGCTCGAAGTACTATTATTTTTTAAATAAAAGAAACTTATCCTCGGAATTTATTTATGTTTGCTGCTTAAAATGAAGTTATAAAATATATTATCATTTTGAGAAATGTATATATATAGAAGGAAAAATATATTAAATTCGAAATAATAAAAATTTATCTTTATATCTCCCTTCAAATAAAATACAAGAGTTCTCCCCGTGGACAACTCCATTTAGAAATTCTAAGAATAAATTTGAAGAAAATAAGAAAAGATTTGGCAACGCTGCCGTAAACGGCTTCACCCCCATTTTTTTTAATCAGACGCGAATACATAAAAGATCTTTTGATTAAAAAATTCTGTAACAAAACTACTTGTTACCTAACATATCATTATATATATATTTATATATATATATATATATAATATATATATATTATATAAAGGTATTATTTAAAATGTTATATTAATATATTTTGTTTAAAATTATATATTTCATAGATACAAATACTCTGTTTAAATCGACCGCCAGAGGTCGCGCTTTCTCTATAAATATTCATTGTTGTTGTTCCCCGTTGGCCGGCTCAAAACCTTTGTACATTATGTAAATAAGTATTTCATTTTTTATTCTTGCGCCTTAAGCCAGGCATTACTTTTTACCAAATTATGTTTTTATATATTCCTTTAGCACAATAAAAGCAATTACTGATCAAAACCATTTTTATTATTATTATTCTATCAAGAATTTAACCACGACTGCATTACATTACCATAGTCCTCAACATGATCTAAATATAACCGAAAATCTCATTAATTTTCTATTTATAATATATATATATATATATATATATGCATATAGGTATTTAATATATATACGTTTTGATTTATTTAAGAACCTTTCAAATATTAAAAAAAATACATTTTTTTATTTTAATAGGAAGGCATTTTAGATATTTGTATATATATATTTCTTTAATTCACTATACCTACTACATATATCTCTGTATTCTTAGTTCTCTTCTCTTCAATTACTCTGTAAACTGGCGAATCTTTTATAGGACGAGAGGTCCTCAATAAAGGCTTTTGTTGTTGTTGTTGTTGTTGTATATATATATATATATCTTGAATAATATATATTATTAGCCATTCTATTAAATTATTATTTTTAATTCATATATTATATTTTCAGGTAAGTATTTGAGATGGATAAAATTGGTATATTTCACACATCTATTTACTTGATTTAAATCCCCTAAATAGACAATAAAATAATACAACAGGTTTCTGGGGATGAGTTTCTTTTTATTAAAACAATCTCAAGCTTTCGGGTATCTCTGCCTTTCTACAGGAGTACATAAAACGAATAATTATAAACGCCGTTAATATCCAACTAATTATATATACATATATTTAATTAAAAAGGCATATATTGGATCAAAAAATCATTTATTTTACCAATATTTCAGCTGGCTGAACGCCAACCTTTATCAAGGTGTTATAACATTTTAAAATGTGTCTACAACAAACTCAGCGCCACATAACGTCAATAAGGAATGCTGTTGACGTTATGTGGCGCTGAGTTTGTTGTTGACATATTTTAAAATGTTATAATACCTTGATAAAGGTTGGCGTTCAGCCAGCTGAAATATTGGTAAAATAAATTATATTTTGATCCAATATATGCCTTTTTAATTGAAGATTTATCTATGGATTGCTCTATTTTCAATATACATATATATGTTTGGATATATTTTGAATATTACTTGATGTTAGAATATAATTTTAAATAATAATAATTAGTGTATCGATGATATTCATAACAATAATTAAACACGGTGGAAGGCTGGTTAAACCGTTTGGTTTTCGACCACTAGGACCCGGGTTCGAACCCGCATTGGACACTTTTTTCTGTTTAAAGGAAAAAAAATGCTCCAATGGCCCCCGATTCTTGCAAAAGTCCAACCCCACCAGCGAGTGCAAGTAACCAAACGGGGCTCTGGCATTAGTAAGTGCAAAGTCGAACTGCTTTTCACATGTGTAGACATGTGGTGCACTTACAGTAAAAGCAGTCGCTAACTACCCACCATGATTATCATGGCCTGTACCACGTGTACTAGGGATAAGCAAAAAAAAAAAAAAATTAAACATTTTTAAAGATAGATGGCGCTATATTATGGTCAAATACACACAAATGTGATTACTGAGAAAACACTAATGTTGAGAGTACAGCGTTACCAGATCTTTCAGACGAGAGATAGTTCCCTAGAAATACTCTCCCTCTGTCCTATCGACTCCTCATTAAACTCACCTCATTATAGAATCAATTAAAGCACCTTTCTTAATTGGCAGGGCTCTTATGGATTAGGTCTCCAACATGTTAACTCTTTGTTGATAGTCTCTTCTTCAATTATAAGTCATTTAAGATATTTGAACTGTTTTTATAACACGTATTCTTGTTTAATCAAACAATTTTATTACAGCTCTTACTGCAATTATATGCCATTTACAAATATATTCATATACAGGTTTCGTGTTTTAAACATATATAACAGAAAAGTTTTCTTTAGAAAAAGACATCTCCTTATCGTGTAACTGAAAGTTGCTGATGGCTTGCGCCATCTATCGGAATAAATATCAACTATTCTCGTTGATTTTATAATTATTCCAGAATTGGCCAAATACCCATTCTTGATTAATCAAGAAAAGCTAACCACGGACGCGTTTCGGGCTGTTGGCCCTCATCAGCGTAATGCAAGCTGTACCTCAACGACCAAAAAATTGGTCATTAAGGCATCCAGAAAAATCATGAAAAATGGCGCAAGCCATCAGCATCTTTCAGTTGCACGATAAGGAGATGCCTTTTTCTAAATTTATGCACCTTATCCCAGTACAATATCACATTTGTACTATTTTTTTCACAGAGAAATATTCATACATGTAAAATACTCATGGATAAAACTTGAGAAAGTTTACTATTTTAAGCATATAGAACGGTCCAATACATGTAAATTCGAATGTTCTCCTCTTTGAAAAATAATACAAAATATATAATATTTTATCATGAATATATCATTTAGAATATTTGAACTATTTTTATAACACGTATTCTTGTTTAATAAAACAGTTTATTAGTAAATTAAATTTAATTGCCATATATCGTTAAAATTTTACACAAATAAATTTACTGGCAATGCGCTTCTTTTAAATATCATCAAATATTATCTCTACAGACCTTACTGCAATGATATGTGTTATTGAATGAGAGGGCTTGGCTCATCAGTAGTGAACCCTCTCAGCGGTTTCGCCAAATTAATCTCTAGACCGCTCTACTATTGTATTGGATTGGTTTGGAATATACCCTGTATTTTCTATGGAAGGTAGCTTAGGGGTGTTTAGTGAACTATGGACATGAGCTTATAGGTCTGTAGAGGTACATACATATAATTTCAAGGTATTGCATCGAGCAAAGCTCTTTACATATTAACAGTTTATAACGGCTCTTACTGCAATTATAAAAAAAAATGATTATTTTAAATTCTACAAAGCTCAATGTCCACATAGGATCTGACGATTGCTGTTGACAGTTTGGTTGCCAAGAGGCCTGTCTCTGTGACACTCGTTCATTCCGTGTTCTAATATGTACATACTTGTTTAACTGATTTGTTGACATCCTTCTTCTTTCGGGGAATCTGTACAAGACTATGGGTCTTAATGAATGGGCTTGGCTCATCAATGGTGAACCCTCCCAGCGGTTTCGCCAATTCAATCTACCATATCGCTCTATTATTGTATGTTTTTGTTTTGTTTTGCCTCTATGCAAATATTGAATTAAACTGAAAAAAAGAACGTCGGTGGACAAGTAGGTAACACCCTCGATTCCCGACAGTCATGAACCAGGATTAAATCCCGTGTTAACATTTTGTTTTAATATGTGAATAACCTTCACATTCATTGTTGTAAATATCATAAACTAGGTTGTTCTTGTTGAGCGGTACCTAATTAAGTGATTTTTGGAACTTTTGGGATTAAACTGAATCAAACTTAGTCAAAAGACTGAGAGACGATTCGATTTAAGATCCACGGGTTGATATCTGTGTCGCCATTTTCTGATAGGACCTCTTGGACACACGTGTCGCGAGTCTCACCAATGACCCGTTATCGCCCAGGTTTTACCCGAGAGCATTTCCCCCCCATTACGTATTTATAAAAAATGTTTTATATTCAAATACTATTCGTTATAATTATAAATTATGACCCGACTTCATCCGGGATCTCCCCAAATGAATGATTGTCTTACAAATAATGCTTAAAATCTTTTAAAAATTAAAGTTACAATACCTGAGAGACGCGAGACTTCCTGTCCAAAAACAAAATCTATCTCCACCGCAGTGAGGCGCTGGTTGCGAGTAAAATTGGCAAATTTGTAAATAAATCCAAAGATATTCGAGATAGAGACATGAATATTTGACTATAAGTTTTTCCAGTTTCAACTTTAGAGAGAGATTAGTTGCGTATTGAGGACGTGCATAGCCTAAATATATATATATGTGGCAATATGATAATAATGTGGGGAGAGAGAAATAAGGAAACCACAAGTTTGGAAGAGGAATTCCAGGCAACCAGCGAGAGAGAGGGAGCGCGAGCGGCTGCCACCGCTGAACGACCGTTCGTGTCGCACACCACCCCCCGACTGTCCAAAAAATAGTCCTGAGGTTCCAAGAAAAGCCCCCCCCCCCCCCCCCCGGAATGTGGCCAGTGGCCCAAAATGGCCGTACTTTAGCTACCTTCTATCTACGTCTCTCTCTGGTTGACTGTAGGTTTACTTTATTATTACTGGAAGAACATACATTATGACATATATACATATCAAAAATAAAAATGGCATATCCTGACCAGGAGCACATGTGCTTTACAGAAGGCAGAGCGCCATCTGGTGGAACAGAAATCAACTATTCATTGATTTAACCTGTACCCTGTTATTTGGCCAACCCAATTTCTTGATGAATCAAGAAAAGCCATCCACGTTCTTGATTTATCAAGAAATTGGGTTGGCCAAATATCAGGGAACAGGATAAATCAATGTTTAGTTGATTTCTGTTCCACCAGATGGCGCACTGCCTTCTGTAAAGCACATGTGTTAAGGTTTCTTTTCCTTAACAGAAAGAAGGCCGTTATCTAGAGGACTGTAAGTTTTGAACTATCCAAATGACACCCCAATGGTGTTTCCAACGCCTCTGCCAAAGAGAGAATAAAGGCACCAATACTATTCACACACACTTTTTATTTCCAACCACACTATATATATATATACAATAGAATATACACACGTGAGCAGGCACTCCTGGTCAAATTTACACAGAGTAATATCAAAAATAACAAAAATAAGCTCTAACATTCCTCCCCGAGTTGATGGGTCACATCAAGTTCCGGAGGGGCCACCGGAAGCAGCACCAGCTTTTACCTTTTGAAGAATCAGGATCTGATGCTGAGGCATCGTCTGCAGGCTTAGAGGTATCGTCTGAAGGCCCAGAGGTATCATCTGAAGGCCCAGGGGTATCGTCTGAAGGCCCAGAGGTATCGTCTGAAGGCTTAGAGCAGTCATAGGATTCTGAAATCTTCTTTAGAGATCTCAAACCACTCAATCTAATATTCCTATAATCTACCGGATTCGCAATCCTTTCCAGTTTAGCACTTTACCAGACTTTTCTGGAGACTTGTCTCCTTAAATTAAGATTTTTCTCTGGAGTAGGCACTTGCCCCTTTGGAGAACTGGCCGAAGTATATAATATTGGAGTAATTACAGTTCTAGAAACAGTTTCCTTCGATACAAGTTGCATTTTATTGTTTGGAAGATATTTGCCAATTGAACTTTTTTCTATTGGTTCTCTCTTCACATAGGTGATCTGGATAGTACAACCTTGTTTAGAAAGCGTTTTACTTTCTCCAACCTTTGCATCATCATATTCAACTATTTCTTTTTCTTCCGGATTTTTGAGGTACGGGGCACATAATTAAAATCATCTACAACCATTTCCCGCCCAAAAACCATCAGTTATCCATTTTCTTCTTCCAAAGAAATCTGAGGTAGTCCCGATCATTCTCCTTAATGGCGATCATCCGGAAATATCTTCTCATGTCCACCAAAACTCCGAACTTATTCTCCCGAAATTTTATCCCCACTTCAGGGATTCTTTTCAGCAGACTGGGTCTCCTCCCTAAATACCGTCTCAAGGAGAGTCCGCCTTGTCCTGCATCTAGCCCTTCTGCCATCTTTGAATCAGTACCTTGTTCTGCATATAGCAGCTTCACTTCTTCAGTGTTCTTTGAATCCATTCCTTGTTCCACATCCAGCCCTTTCTCTTCATCTGCTTCAACGGATCCCTTCTCAACTTCAGCCCTATGACTTTCGTCAACTTCTACAACAGACCTTTTCTCAACTTGAGCCCTTTTACTTTCTTCAGCAAAACACTTTCTCTCAACTTGAGCCCTTTTACTTTCTTCATCAAAGTACCCCTTCTCAACTTGAGCCTTTTTACTTTCTTCAGCAAAATGCTTTTTCTCAACTTGAGCTTTTTCACTTTCTTCAACGGCAATCTGCGTGGATGTCTCTTCTACCATTTTCTCGGAAGATACCACAATCCCAGCATCTTCCTTAATAGAAGCTGGATCAACTCCTTTCATCAAGGTAACTCCTACAACCCTTGGCTTCTCACTCATCCTGAATTCTAAACTGCTTCCATCGCAGATCTTCAAATCCAATTTGGGCAATCGGCATACTCTTGTTCCAGACAAAGAGCCCTTTTCCGAACTATTATCATGGAGGGCTTCCGTATTTTTCATCAGAGAGCTGAGGAAATGATTTATTTTAATTTCAAGATCCATCCACTTCTCATCATAATGGATCACTGTATCCTTCTCCTCCTCTAGTACCTTGTCATCATTCTCCTCATCGTCCAGCATCAAATTCCAGATCAACTTATCTTCATCTTGAAGATTTGCCATATACTTTTCGAGGAGTTTATAGCTCGTTATTATCATATTTTCAGAAGGAGTTTCTTCATCCAACTCCGCTTCTGCCTTTTTAATCAACTTGGATTACGGCTTTTAACGGCTCTACTTCTTATTGCCCGCTTCATTTTCTAGACTTGATAATGTTCTCAACTTAACTTTTATCCATCTTAAAAATTTCAATTAACAAATTTAAACTAAGGCTAATTTACATATATTCGCTAAACTTCGACAATCTACTTTGTTTAATCTTGATATTCTTAAACTTTGCCTTCTGAAGCTTTATCTTCTTTGGCTTTATCTTATTTAGCCTCAACCTCTTTGGCTCCAACTTCTCTAGCTTTAACCCTTTTGGCTTTAAATTCTTTGGCCTTTTCTTTAGTAATTTGCCTATTCTCTTTTAGAATCCGGCTCGAGGGACCAAATGTTAAGGTTTCTTTTCCTTAACAGAAAGAAGGCCGTTATCTAGAGGACTGTAAGTTTTGAACTATCCAAATGACACCCCAATGGTGTTTCCAACGCCTCTGCCAAAGAGAGAATAAAGGCACCAATACTATTCACACACACTTTTTATTTCCAACCACGCTATATATATACAATAGAATATACACACGTGACCAGGCACTCCTGGTCAAATATAATATAACCATTTACACAGAGTAATATCAAAAATAACAAAAATAAGCTCTAACAACATGTGCTCTTGGTCAGGATATGCCATTTTTATTTTTGATTTCAACACCTGATATTTTTATCTTTTATTTTTTCTTTCGTTTTTTCATATATATACATATTTACATACTGTGACTTATATACATATATATAGAGATAATAGAGATTGAACAAAATCATGAGGTGACGAGTATATCTTGTAGATTTTCTTTTATTATTTATACAAGTTTTTTTTTCGAGAATTTCTTCACTTCAACAGGAATACACTAAGAACTATTCCTCTTTTTATTCCTGTTGAAATATACTCGAAAGCTTGTGTAAATAAAAAAAACTCTGCAAGAAACTCTTCATTTCAATATGTTGTTCTTCTTTTAATATTACTCCAGCTGATTATGCAAATTAAATTAAGAAATATTGAACAATCCATATTTTAAAATAGAAAAGAATCGTGAAGCATATCTTGAATACTTAATTACTATTTATTTTAAGAGATTAAAAAAAATATTCTAAAAAATATATATATAAATATATTAAGGATTCAATATATGAAAAATACCACACATTATCGCTTTTATGTATATAATAAAACCAAAATTCCATTAAATATTGAATTAATTTTGAAAGAAAAAGAGGTGAATATTTCATATTAAATTAACTTTTTTATAAATATGTAAATATGATATATTCAAAAAATAATTTAATTAGTGTTGTTGAAAGATACGTGTTTTAGTTGTTTTATTAAATTCGTGTATTAATTAGATTTTTCCTAAAATTATTATCGTTTTTATAAGTTTTAATGGAATTTACACCTAGGTAAATATATTAAACTTTGAATACGTCTCTTTTTTAAAGAAATTATTTATATTTGGTATAAATTTTATATTAATATGCATTTCAACTATGCTTATAAATAAGGTATGCAAATATAATTTACTAAATTATAGTCAACGATTTGTATTTTATGCATTTTAATCTGGTAATATATTCAATTGTGAATTCATTTATTTTTTTTTTTTGCATATCCCTAGTACACGTGGTACAGACCATAATAATCATGGTGGGTAGAAGTAGACGACTGCTTTTACTGTAAGTGCACCACATGTCTACATATATGAAAAACAGTTCGACTCTGCACTTACGTATAAATTTATTACGTGAATTCATTATATTCAATTATTGCTTTGAAAATAGAGCAATCCATAAATAAATCTTTAATTAAATAGGCATATATTGTATCAAGATATTATTTATTTTACCAATATTTCAGTTGGCTGAACGCCGTTCGCCGTTTTAATCCAATATATCCATTTTTAATTAAATATTCAATTATAAGATAAAAAATATATATATAAAAAGATCGGAAAAACCTTTCGCAATATGTTCGTTTATTATGAAACACCGCAAGCTTTCCAACTCTCGCTCTTTAAACTAAAATTTCGTTGTTGAAGAGCGAGATATCGAAAGCTTGCGGTGTTTTGTAACAAACGAAACTTATCTTGAAAGGTTTTTTCAATCTTTTATATATAAAATTCATTATATTATCGGGTAATAAGTGTTTTTTATTATTTTTTATTTTATTTATCCCCAAACTGTGTGTAAAGATACCTGAGATAACTTTATGTCAAGTAGCCTACAGAATCATTTATTTATTTCTCACATCAAAAGTTAAATAGTTGTAAAACAATAAACCTTGTATCAATACGTTTATTTATCCGTGCAAAGTACAGGATCTTTATAATCCTTCTACAGACATAGCTATACTTTGAGAGAATGAGGATATGCAAATATATGTATATTTACATACATATATATTTGAAGACAACACAAATTTAAATTTACATAACCATTCATAAAACTTTACATATATGTCATAATATATACTATTCCAGGAATAAATAAAGCCAACCTACAGACAACCCAGATAGTAAGGTAAAGTCCGGTCACTTGATATACCAGCGACATTCCAAGGGGCGACCACATGTTAGTTAACACCTCGGGACTTTTAAGACAGTTGGGGATTGTGTGTGACACGAACGGCCGCCCTCCGGCTGTGCCGGTCCCGTCTCTCTCTCTCTCTCTCTCTGGTTGCCTAGGTTCCTCTTCCAACTTGTGGTGTGTTTATTTCCCCACTTTTCATGCCACATATATATTTCGTAAAACTATAGAACTCCGCCTTTGCCGGTCCCAAGCCCGGATGCAAAAAGGAGGAGGGGGAGCAGTAACAAGCTCACTAAAAAACCTGGGCTCAGCTGGCCCGGCTGATAGTATCCTGTAAGGACTCTAGGAATACAGGATGAGCAGCGTTTGTACTCCATGTTAGGAGCGGCTGCACATGGCGTCTGTTCCTCATGTCAGAGGTGACCATTTCTTTTGGAGCTAAGTCGGCCTGCCACTGAGTAGTGCTCCCAGTCTTAATGATAAAGGCAGACGCATTCTACTTCACCCAGTGTGGAGATAATAAAGAAGAAGATAAAACTATAGGACATCTACATATTCAAGAACAAAATAGATACGAAATGAAACTTTTACTTATATGCAAATTAAAAATAAAAGTTAAATAGGACATAGGGCTATGAGTGTGAAAGACAATCTGGGGAAGATGAAGGAGGTGAAAATGAAGGTTTCCTGACTGATTGGTACGGAGGTGACAATAAAAAATAGTTCATTGACATCTAGTCAACAGTCAAAAAGAGAGTTTACAATTCGATTTAAAATAAAGAGAAATATTTACAACAGACAAAGCCTTCTCTGAAGAAACGTCTGGATCCTATCAGGAGCTACAAGCCGTCTTAAAGTCAGACAGGCCCTTGACAATTGTGGATTTCATGTCCCTAACATGCTCAATGACAATGTTGAGGGATTTGACAAGAATAATCTTGTTTTCAGGCGAGATTCGCTTGATGAGAAAATCCCTATCAAGGTCGTAAAAGACCGCGAGTATGATATCCTCCCTGGTTGTATTGCCCTTATATTGGTACTGATATGTCTGTTGATACTGTTTAAATCATGAGATTTATGAAGTCGCACAGTGTACCTAAATACAAACCGTAATTTTACATTATATACATATAATCTATTTATGATGCACCAGTGCGCCATTAAATTGGTGAAACCGCTAGGAGTGTTAACCACTGATGAACCAGGCCTTTCCATTAATTTTTTTCATTGCAGTAAGGGCAGTAGAAATTGTTTAATTTTTAAAAAAGAATCATAAGCGTCTATAATAGTTTCATATTTTGATAATCTATTTATAATATATATATATATATATGTAGTATATTTTGAGTTAGATAGTTCACAACCTTCTTCTGATATTTATTATAACCCCATATCTATATAAAAATATGTATCGACCTTGTAACAATGGAAGTGACAAATAAAACAAAGAGGCAGACGAGGTAGACCAGACGAAAACAACCCGGCGCCAGAAAAGTGGCGTGATTACAAGAACCAATCAGGACTCTCCACCATATGCGGGAGTCCAGTATAAAAAGGCCCAGAAATTAGACAAGGTAGTTGTTTTCAGAGCGACGCCGTTATACGGTCGGTCGGATCTCTCACCCCCCCTTCTATCCGCGTAGGCTTAGGGCATTCGCGGCGCCCGTGGTTCGACTGCCTTCGTCCGTGGTCTACCTCTACCTCTTGGAGCTAACATCTAGACCTGCCTCTGTCTCTTGCTGTCCCCGTGCGGTAATCCCATCACGCACCCACGACCACGACTGCCCAGTACATTCCACGCCGGCTTGGTCGGGATTACTATATATATATATATATTACTACTTATAAATGACTGCGGCGTATAATTATAATGCTATACAATCAGTTTTTACCGCATTAGTTTGTTTTTTATTTATGAAAAATCATTTTTAATTTCAAAGAGAAATATTTTAATATTTCTAACTTTTGGATGACGTATGAAAAGGTTGAATATATGAAGAGTGATGGTCTATATGTGAATGGATGACGTATGGAAGGGTGAAAAATATGAAGAGTAATGGCGAACGGAAAAATTGTGGGTTCGATTCCCGCTCCTGGACACTTTTATTTTTCCGTTCGCCATTACTCTTCATATTTTTCACCCTTCCATACGTCATCCATTCACATATAGACCATCACTCTTCATATATTCAACCTTTCCATACGTCATCCAAAAGTTAGAAATATTAAAATATTTCTCTTTGAAATTAAAAATGATTTTTCATAAATAAAAAAGAAACTTATGCGGTTAAAACTGATTGTATAGCATTATAATTATACGCCGCAGTCATTTATAAGTATTATTAGTCAGTTTAAATATTAGTTACGAACGGAGAAATACGTCCAGGATAGCCTAGTGGACATGGCACCTGCCCGGTAAGCAGAAGGTTGTGGGTTCGATTCCCGCTCCTGGACACTTTTATTTTTCCGTTCGCCATTACTCTTCATATTTTTCACCCTTCCATACGTCATCCATTCACATATAGACCATCACTCTTCATATATTCAACCTTTTCATACGTCATCCAAAAGTTAGAAATATTAAAATATTTCTCTTTGAAATTAAAAATGATTTTTCATAGATAAAAAAGAAACTTATGCGGTTAAAACTGATTGTATAGCATTATATATATTACTATTTATTATAAAAATAAATAAATATATAAAATTTAAATATTTGAATTAAAAAATATATGAAAAATATAATATTACAAATAAAAATAGATGAATTAACAATGATGAAACAACATAATCATCTCGTCTGCATTAATATAAATTTTCTATAAATCATCTCTTTTTGTGGAAATATTATTTCATTATTACAAAAAACGCTGGAAATATCTATATTAAAAATTTAAGTTAAATGTTCGCAAAATATAAAAATAAAAAAGATTCTATTAAAAAATCAGTGATTATTTAATCTTATTTAGCAAACAAATAAATGATTTGATAACGTTGCAAATCAAATGATAATTATTGACTTCCAAAGTTTACTCTGTTGGCTAAACAGAAAGATTCTCTCCCCAAGGAAATCATAAACATTTTCCTTCACTGATTAAACCAGCTCCAATGTCATCAAATCCAATTTTACGTATGACATGGTTTTTCAAAATTTCTGCTGTATTAAATAAATTTCATTTGGTATGTTTTTTAATTATAATTTGATATTTTTGTGTTTTTTCTTTATTTTGGTCTACCGAGTATATTTTATTATTTGATATTATTTTGATATATAAAAAAATGGAAATAAAAAGAAATATATACATTTATGGAATTACTTTTCACAATAATATGTTAGAATTATCGTAATATATTTTTGAAACTATATATTTTTCATATTGCATACACACATTAAGTTTTGTCCATGAGTGTATTGTCTCAATCCTGATATACATGCTAAAAGGTACAACTTCCTCAAGTTTTGTCCATGAGTGTATTGTCTGAATCCCGATATACATGCTGAAAGGTACAACTTCCTTAAGTTTTGTCAATGAGTGTATTGTCTGAATCCCGATATACATGCTAAAAGGTACAACTTCCTCAAGTTTTGTCCATGAGTGTATTGTCTGAATCCCGATATACATGCTAAAAGGTACAACTTCCTCAAGTTTTGTCCATGAGTGTATTGTCTGAATCCCGATATACATGCTAAAAGGTACAACTTCCTTAAGTTTTGTCCATGAGTGTATTGTCTGAATTCCGATATACATGCTAAAAGGTACAACTTCCTCAAGTTTTGTCCATGAGTGTATTGTCTGAATCCCGATATACATGCTGAAAGGTACAACTTCCTTAAGTTTTGTCAATGAGTGTATTGTCTAAATCCCGATATACATGCTAAAAGGTACAACTTCCTCAAGTTTTGTCCATGAGTGTATTGTCTGAATCCCGATATACATGCTAAAAGGTACAACTTCCTCAAGTTTTGTCCATGAGTGTATTGTCTGAATCCCGATATACATGCTAAAAGGTACAACTTCCTTAAGTTTTGTCCATGAGTGTATTGTCTGAATCCCGATATACATGCTAAAAGGTACAACTTCCTCAAGTTTTGTCCATGAGTGTATTGTCTGAATCCCGATATACATGCTAAAAGTTACAACTTCCTTAAGTTTTGTCAATGAGTGTATTGTCTGAATCCCGATATACATGCTAAAAGGTACAACTTCCTCAAGTTTTGTCCATGAGTGTATTGTCTGAATCCCGATATACATGCTAAAAGTTACAACTTCCTTAAGTTTTGTCAATGAGTGTATTGTCTGAATCCCGATATACATGCTAAAAGGTACTACTTCCTTAAGTTTTGTCCATGAAGATATGTTATATATATATATATGTTAATTTAAAAAATATGAAGAATAAGTAGATAAATAAAAACCTAAATTAAATATATATTTACATATATATTTCTCTATTCAAATTACTTTAATTCATTTTAAAAAGCTATTAATATTAATGGTACATTTTTTCTCATACATATAACGTAAAATGATATTAAATATCAATAAAAACGGTTGAAGAAATATCAATAAAAAACATTTAAAACTATAAAACTAAAAAAGGGTTTATTTACTGAATAAAATTTATTTAAATTTACCTTTTTCTCTGTTATTTATGCAACTGATAAACAAGTCCAAAATAAAATATTCAAAACATTTAGATAATATAGCGCATAAGAATATTTTAAAACTATATCGTCTGCGCAATATATAAATTATAGCAGTCATTTCGCTCCATAGATGAAATATGCTCAGCAATTATGCAAATCACAAACACTTATTCCTCTAAAGTCAATATCTCACCTAGTTTCTGAAAAGAAGTTTTGGTAACACTACAATATATTTTATTTCTGGGGTTTCTTCTAGAATTTATACTCCTGTTTTTTTTTAATCAATAAAAATAATATTTTGTATCGATATATTAAAGTAAAAACATCAGGTTTCTAGATTTATGTTTCTTTTTTAAAATTTTTAATATACATATATCAAGCTTTCGGTCATGAAAGATCTTCTACAGGAGAAAAACGCGATACAGTAAATCACCAATAAAACAGGAATAAATAAATTTTTTAAAATTATTTTATACAATGTTAATTAGTTTGTTGTTTTATAATAAGAGAATATGCGAATTAAATTGTTGCATATCTCTTTTTATTATTTATTTCGTGTCAGTTTCCAGGTGTCGAGTTTCCTGACTATTTACAGACTATATATGTACCTAGTTGCATATATTAACACTTTGAGGACGTACGATTCCACAGTTGCATAGGAGGCAATAGGAACTGCTGAAACGGCGGTCTCACGTGACATTTTACAGGTACATTAGGTCAGCTGACATCCCCACAACCTACTGATAGATAGACAAGAAGGTGAGGGACAAGATCCTGGTGGACGCGAAATCGTGTTGGCTGCCGGTGATTTTATATTTCATTTTGAAAATCGAGGATGCGAATTCGCGTCCTTCAGGCTTGAGGCAAAATCGGCAAGGACGCGAATTCGCATCCCTCTGGTCGAAGGTGTTAAAACCTAACAGCTACCCAGTGATATTACCCATCTTAGCTTCAGATAAAGGAGACAACTACGAAAGCTTGTTTTGTGCTCGTTTACAATAAAATAATTGATGCTTACGGAATTTTTTAAGATGTGTGGTGGTTAAGCAATGACACTCCACATAAAACAATTTCTTGCAAAATCAAGCTTTTTTATTACTATCACTATGGCTACACCTCGCTATGGCTATTTTGTTCAGGCAACCAAAAAGAATGAGAGGAAGAACAATAATGAATTTAATAGAAAAGAGATATATATAAATTAGATAATAAAAATTTTGCATATTTGCAACAAACAAATATGATTTTTTTTAAGCAATTAAAATTTACATAACACAGAAATACAAAACAATAATTTACATGTCCCCTACATCACTCCCCTTCCAGTGACGGAAGTCACGTCCAATAGACTCATTGTACCTGGAAGGAGGTTTTATCCGTCTTCCGCTGCGGGTCTCCTTTGGCAATTCGAACCGCACCTTAGGCTTAGCAGGTTGCGGTTTACTGGAAGGCCCGATGGGATCTTCTCTGCTGCATGGATCTCCACTGCTGGTATAACATACTTGATTCTCTTTGTGGAACATTCTTGGTTCTCCTGGTATAGCACACTTGGTTCTCCTGGTATAGCATACTTGGTACTCCTGGTATAGCACACTTGGTTCTCCTGGTATAGCACACTTGGTTCTCCTGGTATAGCACACTTGGTTCTCCTGGTATAGCACACTTGGTTCTCCTGGTATAGCACACTTGGTTCTCCTGGTATAGCACACTTGGTACTCCTGGTATAGCATACTTGGTACTCCTGGTATAGCATACTTGGTACTCCTGGTATAGCATACTTGGTACTCCTGGTATAGCATACTTGGTACTCCTGGTATAGCATACGTGGTAGTCCTTGTATAGCATACTTGGTAGTCCTGGTATAGCATACTTGGATGTCCTTCGAGCCATAGCGTCTTTATAAATTTAACGGATAAGTCCTCTGTTGCTAATGATCTCAATTTCTGCAACAGCTGGCTAGGCTTTAGATCACCTAGTTCAATTCCCGATAGCAGTTTTCGAATTATTTTTGATTCGCCATCTTTAAATATTCTAAGAAGTCTCTCTTTTGCCTCTGAATATTTATTTATTTCTTTAGAGGTTATTATATCCCAGAGGTTTTCGACATACTTTGGGTCCAATTGAGCGATTAAATAATTTAATTTCGTATTTTCTGTCTTTATATTATTTATCAAGAACTGAGCCTCAACTTGATGAAACCATATATCAGGTCTTTCAATCCTGAAAGGTGGAAGTTTAATATTTACCTTATAGGTCTCAACTCTCTCTGTTTCATCACTTTTCATTTTATCAGTTCGTCGTGCTTGTTCTTTTGTTCGGCTCACCAGTTTATGTGGTGGTTAAGCAATGACACTCCACATAAAACAATTTCTTGCAAAATCAAGCCTTTTTATTACTATCACTATGGCTACACCTCGCTATGGCTATTTTGTTCAGGCAACCAAAAAGAGTGAGAGGAAGAACAATAATGATTTTTTAAGCAATTAAAATTTACATAACACAGAAATACAAAACAATAATTTACATGTCCCCTACAGATGGTTTTTTATATTAATAGGCGTGTATGTGTGTTATTTAAATGTTTTTATTATTTATTTACTTATTTCGTGTCAGTTTCCAGGTGTCGAGGCTCCTGGTTATTTACATATTGGCAAGTTAGTGGAGTAGAGGTGGCCCTCTTCAGACAATACAGGAGATGTTGTATTCTTCTATTATCTGTTGATAGCTATTTATTTATTTAGTTATTTCTCAGTTTCCAGGTGTCTCCTGGTTATTTACATATTGGTAAGTTAGTGGAGTAGAGGTGGCCCTCTTCAGACAATGCAGGAGATCGGCTGTCTTCTATTATCTGTTGATAGCTATTTACACATGACAAGTTGGTGAAGACCTTGCAGCTGTTGGAGCTCCTAACTAAGGCCGTCGTGGATTGATTTCTCCTTTATCTTGTTCAATAACTTGTATTGTAGTTGAAGGTATGATTGTCTTAACTTGGTACATATCTTCTAGATCGGGTTGGTTTAAGTCTTCCTTAGGTATCTTGTTTGATAATTTGAATGGACCTCTCTTTTTTTATTCTCGTTTTTTTTCTCTTAACTACCACACTTGTAATGATAAAAAATAACGAATTTTTATATTATAAAATCAGAGATGACATTCTGGAATATCTAACTGTGGGAAAACGTGGCATCAGAATACAACTATCTACATAAACCTGTAGGTAAATCGATCAATCTTCCTTCGATTATATAGCCCGATATTACAAAATTAGTGAACAAACAAATAATTAATTTCTTGTTCAAATTTTTATTTTCAAGCTTTCGGACTTGTCAGTCCTTCAACAGGATTATCACGTTAATAAATTGATGATATATACTACCTTCTTTCTCCCCCTTTCAATATCATTAATATTTAAATATGTAAATAATGCGTATATAAAAATAGTATTTATCATCAATTTATTAACGTGATAATCATGTTGAAGGACTGACAAGTCAGAAAGCTTGAAAATAAAAAGTTGAACAAGAAACTTAACCCTGGAAGCTTTATTTATTTTATAATATTATAAATCAGGGAAGAACGTTAATAAATAATTAATTACACAAAATTCACAAACGTTATATATTTTTAAATACTCTAAATACTAGATTTTCTGAAAAAAAAAAGAAAAAGGTCATCTTCTTATCGGGAAACTGAAGGAGAAAGATGGCCTTTTCTTTTTTCAATTTATGAGCCTTATACCGGTATAATATCACATTTGTACTATTTATTTTACAATATTTTATGTTTTGTAAAATATCGTATTTTTCAAAAAATGTCGAAATTCTACGCACACATATGCAAATATGTAATATTAATATATTTTTATATATTTACCTATATTAACACAAAGCAATAACGCGCCATCTATAAAATGAAAGGATTTAAAAGCACGAATGTTTTTTTTTTTTGCTCGGTGCAAATATTTGAATGTAATTCTACTGTCCTATAAGCTTATGTCCATAGTTTTCTTGAAAACCATTTCTGAGATTCCACCCTTCAGTGTAGCATATATAAACAGAATCGTCTAATACAGTATTAGAGCTCTGAGAAGCGGTCTGGTGGATTAAATTGGCGAAACCGCTGGGAGGGTTCACCACTGATGAGCCAAGCCCTCCCAATATATTTTTTCATCGCAGTAAGGACAGTAGAAGTTTGTATTATGTATAAAAGAAACATTCGTGCTTTTAAATACTTTCATTTTATTTATATATATATTTGCATATATCCCTTTCAAATATAGAGAAAGGGATATATGTAAATATATATATAATCAGTGAACAAATAAATAATAAATTACAAAATTACTCAACGAAACAATATACTTTAATATATTCTAATACTATATTTTGTAAATCCTATTTTTAACAAAATTATGTCTAAAGTCTGCGAATACACGCTAATATATAAATATAGAGAAAGGGATATATGTAAATGTGTATAGCACAGTATGTAAATAATGCCTATCCCATTACAGTGTGCTCTCCTATAATAAGATTTCATGTTCAGCTAGATAATTACCTCCTCGAGCTCCTAACTTAATTAACCTCCCATTAATTTATTATCACTGAACCTTGCCAGATCACATTCAAAATTAATAATAGCATTAAACACCTCTCTAGTGTTAAATTCCTATATCATAGAAGAATATTCGAAACTATTTTAAAGGCGTAAGATTCTTTTTGAAATTAAACAATTTCTCTACTGCCCTTACTGCAATGGAAAAATTAAAGGGAGGGCCTGGCTCATCAGTGGTGAACCCTCCCAGCGGTTTCGCCAGTTTAATCTACCATACCGCTGTTATATTGCATTTTTGGAACTTCCTTTTATAGTGATACTGTTGGTAGACTCTTGGGGGGGGGGAATTGTTTAATTTCAAAAAGAATCTTACGCCTTTAAAATAGTTTCGAATTTTGATAACAGATGGCGCGCAAATGCATCATAGAATAATATATTTTTTTGCAAATAGAGCAATCCATAAATAAATCTTTAATTCGAAACTATTTTAAAGGCGTAAGATTATCTTTGAAATTAAACAATTTCTCTCTCTCTACTGCCCTTTTTTATGAAATTTGTAATTGATTATTTGTTTGTTCACTGATTTTGTAATATGGGGCTATCTTAGGCCTTTAAAATAGTTTCGAATTTTGATAACAGATGGCGCGCTAGTGCATCATATTATAAATCTTTAATTAAAAAGGTATATACTGGATCAAAATATGTTTTGAATATGTTATAAATTTATTTTTACCAATATTTGATCCAATATATGCCTTTTTAATTAAAGAATACAAGATATTGTACAAGATAAAGGAGAAATCAATCCACGACGGCCTTAGTTAGGAGTTCCAACAGCTGCAAGATTTCTACCAACTTGCCATGTAGCCAGGACACTCGAATGTAACATATGTAAACTCATAGGAAATAAATAAACAATAAAAACATTTAAATAACACATTTTAAGCTTATTAATATAATAAATAATCTTTAAAAATTCCGTGAACGCCATTTTATTGTAAACGAACACAAAACATGCATAGCTTTGGTGGTACTCCTTTAATCTGAATCTAAGAAATATATGGCATGACACTGGGTAGCTGTTGTGAATATATGCAACTAGGTACAATATAGCCTGTAAATAACCAGGAGACTCGACCCTGGAAACTGAGAGACATGAAATAAATAATAAAAACATTTAAATAACACATACACACTTTTATTAATATAATAAATTATCTTTAAAAAATTCCGTGAACGTCAATTATATTTTTATTGTAAACGAAAACAAAACAAGTTTTCGTAGGTGTCTCCTTTATCTGAAGCTAAGATATGACACATGAATATATGCAACTATGTACTATACAAAATATATGCAAAGATGTAATACAATTTGCATAATTATTGATGATATTTGTATTATTATTATTTAGTCAATATGCAAATATAGATGGAGAAGAATTTATGATACCTATATGATCTTACTCTTTCTATGATTATTATGAATTATATTAATGTGCTTTATAATGTGTTTGAGGTTTTCTATATTGTTACATCATGTTTGAAACACCTCTCCATTTGTTCTTTCATATTTAAAATTTTATTTTAAACAGATTATGTACTATAGTATCATTCCTTTTGTAAAATATCGTTATTGTTTATATCTTGATTGTTTGTTTTAGGAGAGGAGAGAACGGACATGAAGACTGAAGATCACCAACTACGAGGAAAAAAACTAACAAACAAAGTAACTTTAAAAGGTAATTTATTTATTTTTTACTTTGTTATTAAGGAAACCTCCCGCTCGGTGTAAGACACAAAGAAGGAAGGAATCAAGGTGGATGACTCTACAAAGTTGCAACACTGAGTAACAATATACATATTAAAATTACAAAATATTTTCTCACAATGAGTTTCTTTTTATTAAAAAAACTCTAGCTTTCAAGTGATAATCGCTCTTCAACGGGCTTAATCGGTTCAAAATCACTTTATTAGGTACCGCTCAACTAGAGCAACCTAGTGTATGATAATTGAAACAATGAATGTGAAGGTTATTCACATATTAAAATAAAATGTTAACACGGGATACAATCCCGGTTCATGACTGTCGGGAATCGAGGGTGTTACCCACTCGTCCACCGACTTTATGTTCGGGCTTAATAAAATATCGACTTTGTCCTACCAGAAATATTTACAAAAACAAAAAGGTTTTGTAATAAAAAGAAACTCATGTGAGAAAATATTTTGCAATTTTAAAACTTTTTTCACAATTTTATCATGAATAGAAATATTCCTATTAATTGAGGAATAATTATTGATTGATTCTGAGTCCTCTAGAATAAGTCATTGTATTTTGTTGTGGATAGATGAGTGTAATATTTCTATATATGCAAAGTTGGGGAAGATGGCCTGTGGATGTTAGATCTACTGGAATCAGGATCTTTCTTGGTTATATTGTATTTATACTCATGTGACAAAACTTAAGGAAAGTCTTTGATGTTGCTGGTAATCTGTCCTTTTGAAGAGACAGAGGCAATTATAAATGAAAGACATCTGAGGGAAGAGTTTGTTTTTATATAATGACAATACAAGCTTTCGGATGTAACAGCCCTTTGACAGCTATAACTACGCTACAAACAACGCAACAACATACAACACAACAACATACAACGCAACACACACACAACAACATGCATACAACACAAAACGCAACAGATAATACAACACACACAACGCAATAGCTTAGCTGCGAAAGCTTTAGACTTTAGAACCTGATGTTCCTGGTTTGAACACTCTTTTCGCTATCTTTTTTATTTTCTCTAATTATTTTTGTGATCTGATTTTGTAAATATTGACTGAGAATTGTCAATAAATTTGTTTTTATTGTAAAAAAATAAAACATACACAAACAAAAACACGCAACCCCACACACACACAACACAACACATATAACAACACACACAATACAACACATGTACACAACACACATGACAAGAACTCCTGGAATCCAGCAACAATACGGAAGAAAAGTTAACTATTACTGTGTTGTGATAGTTAGCCTGAGGCAGATTCGGTTGGTATGGGGGAGAGGTAAAACTTGAGTAAACTTCTCTTAAAATTTTAAAGTATTTTCTAGGAAAATATATTCGGGAATTTTTAAACTCGCTACTGCGCTTCTTGGTTTTCCTCGTAGTTTCAGTACAAATAAATATAAAACACATTTCCTCATCTTTAAAACTAGCAACTATAATTTATAGTATATTTTATTTTTTAAAAAGTGTTCGTATTTCATTGTGCTATGATTTATGTAAAATGAAATCAATAGATAATACGCTAGCTATTTATATGTAATTCTACTGTCCTAGAAGCTATAATGTCCATAGTTTGCTTCTTTTTACAGAACGAAAAATCGCATTTTAATTATTTTAAGGAGAAATAACGACTATTTCTATCTTTAGGGATGAAGTATGATAGGATGAATTGTGAAGAGTAATGATAAACGGAAAAATAAAATGTCCATGGATGGGAATCGAACCCATAATGTTTCGCTTACCGGTTTATTTAAAATATTTTTTTAATGTCACACTTTTTCTGTTATAAATAATGTTTAATCTAACGTTTTAGTAATTATTTGTTTAATGTATATGTTTATTCAATGCTCTTTTTTCTTAGTTGTTTATTTTCTTTTTGACAATTCTGTGGTACCTACTTTACTACAATATGAATTATTGTAAATAGTTTCTCGCGCAATTATCCAGATCGGATATAGCGTGTCTTATTTGTGCAACTGGTAATAAATAAATAAATAAACATAATATTTTTTTTCATAAAATAAGAAAAACCTGTTTCATAAAAATATCAAAAGTAATCTGCTAGGACAAGAGGAAAATTACTAAAAAGGAAAAAACTGTCAAAATTTGATCAATCGTATGTTTTAAGAATCATTTTTCTCAACTTTTTTTTCTTTTATACAATATTTGATACATTTTATCATTGTGGTGTTCTGTGATAATCTTTAATATTTATTTGAAAACGTAACAATAAAAGTAAAGAATTTATTTTAATTTTGGTTTTGGTTATAGAAATAACGACTATTCCTAACCTTAGGGATGAAGTATGAAAGGATGAATTGTGAAGTGTAATGATGAACGGAAAAATAAAAGTGTCCAGAGATGGGAATTCCCAAACGTCGTTTTACAATCATAAGCCGCATTATATTGTAGTATAGATATATTTAGAAATTTATAGTTTTCTTTAATAGAGAGAGAGAGATCGAGATTGAAACTTCTTTATTGCATAGTTCATATAAGAGTATATATGGTTAAATATGTAAATTTGAATAAATAAGATTAAATATAATGATAAATATATAAAATCCTTATATCTATAAAAATGAAATCCAAAATCGATGTTTGTTATCGCATTGCGCAAAATCTACAGAATAAATCTTTATGAAATTTCGCATGTAGGTAGCTGAAGATTTCGTTTAACATATAGGCTATTCAAAAAACTAAAAAAGTTAATGTGCTTTTAAAAAAAAATAAAAAAAACAAAAAGCGTTAGTTCCAGCCTTTTACCGCTTGGGCGCAGCACTGGTCGCGACGATAAATGAATTTGATTTGTTAATAATTAACACGTGGTTTGTTTACACGATTAATGTTAGTTTGTTCACATGATGAATGTTTTTAAAAGGTAAGATTATCCAATCGCCGTGAAACTTTAGGAAGTTATTTACTATATTACTGGGAAGGTTTCTGGTTTGAATTTGGTTTGAAATAAATATTCTTTGCAATTTTATTTGCAAATTTTCTACTTTCACTCGCAAGCAGCGCCTCTAGCGGTTTCTGGTGAAATTATATTTATAAAAATTGTAACAATGCTTAAAATGTGTTCCAAGTATAATATTTTTAATTTGTGAATTTAGTAATATAATAATCCAATGACGTAAAAAAAACTTGGCATTTTAATATTAATATATATTTAAAGAAAATATTGTAACGTTTTTGTGTTAAATGTTAAAATGTGATGTTAAAATATATTTTTACATTGTTAATTTAATTTGTTGTTGTTTTATAATGATGAAAATGCAAATTACATTGTTGTTGTTGTTTATTATCGTTTGTTTATATAAAAAATTTACATTGTATGTGATGATGATAACAAAAATGAATTTTTAAATTAATATATATAATTCATTGAGAAAAAAAGAAATAATTAATTATCAAATTCACAAAAGTGACAATATCTTATTTAAAATATAATAAATGTTTTGAAAAAATTATGTGTTTCAAAAATATATTTAAACGTATATAACATGTTGTGGGTCGGTGATGCAAAAAGAACAGCCAAAAGAAATGATTTATGAATATAGGATTATTATTTAATATAAGGATATATGAGGATATATATGATGACACAGCAATAAAAACAAAGGCAGGCTTAAGACTATATACAAGATGACACACGGCAGAAGGGGGGGGGGCGTTCCCATTGGTCAGTCATTTCCATGCAGCGCCGCCAAGCGGTGCCCGTGACCACACCTGTGTCCACGCTTCTCTCATCATTCCCCCACTGAAGCTCTGGACAGGAGAACAGTTCATGAAGTCACAGGCGTTCTTGTGAGCCACTTTGCTCAGGGTCTTGGTGAAGACGTCGGCCAGGTTCTCCTTTGTAGGGATGTAGACAATCTTGATCTCTCCGCTAATTATTCTTTCTCTGACGTGATGGTATCTTATGTCAATGTGTTTGGATCTGTTGTTCTCCACATTATTTTTTGAAAAGTCTATAGCGGATCTATTATCGCAATGAATTATCAAGGGAAAAGCAAAATTCGATAAGAACTTTAATTCTTTCAAGATGGTAGCGATCCAAACTGCTTCCTTAGTGGTCTGGGGTAGCGCTAAATATTCTGCCTCCATTGTGGAAAGTGAGACACACTTCTGTTTGCAAGTCTTCCATATGACTAAGGAATGTCCTATAGTGATAGCGGTCCCACTATTGGACCGTCTGTCATCGATGTCGCTAGCCCAATCTGCATCACTGTATGCACAAACATCATTGGAATCAGTCCGGCGATAAACGAGAGATAGATTTATGCTCCCGTGTAAATATCTTAAGACGTGTTTGGCAGCTTGCCAATATCGACGTCCAGGGTTGCTAGAGAATTGAGTTAATCTCGTAACAGAAAACATTAAGTCTGGCCTAGTACAATTCGCAAGATAAAGTCGCCATTCTAAGTCGCCATATAGATAAGCGTTATCTACGTCGAGATGTCTATTGTACCATTTCATGTTCAAACTTAACGTTATCAAAACTCTGATTACAGCTAAGTTAATAACAGGTGCATAAGTTTCCTGAAAATCGATTCCTTGTTTCTGTGAGAAACCTCTAGCTACTAAACGTGCTTTGAAACGCTCTACATTTCCGCTCTCATTTGTCTTCACTTTATACACCCATCTGCTGCTAATCGGTTTCTTTCCCAGCGGTAATGTTGATAACTCCCAAGTGCCTCGTTCCTGAAGCACTCTAAGCTCATCTTCCATTGCTTTTCTCTAATACATGGCTTCGGGAGATTGGACTGCCTCTTCAAAACTTTGCGGCTCGGTAACATCTAAAAAAATTAACTCTACTCTTGGTTTACCTTTTCTCCCATATGGATTTCGAACAATGTTTTTGGAGGTGGAGGGTTGTGGTAGAGTGTCCTCTACCCCCACTGAATCCAAATTACTCGGTAATTCATTCTCTAGGTCGTTATCATGATTAGTCTCAGGTTCTAGCCAAACGTGGTTGTACCTTTCCGGTTCTGTCTCTTCGACTATTTTGGTTCACTCTAGTCCAATTTTAGACTCATCGAATCTAACATGTTTTGTTTCAATCACCTTTTGTAATTCTGGGCACCAGAGACGGTATCCACGTGTTTGGGTGGAGTATCCTACCAGAATACATCTACATGCCCGATGGTCTAATTTTCGCCTTCTTTCTCTTGGTATATGGCTATATGCCAAACATCCAAATGCTTTTAGGTGTCTTACACTAGGATTTCTTTCTAACCAAAGTCCATCAGGTACTTTGTCTTTTAGAGCACTATTATAACATTTGTTTTTAATGTAAGCAGCTGTATTTACCGCCTTTGCCCAAAATCTTTGGGGGAGATTAGCGCTATGTAAACAAGCGCGGGCCATAGATATTATCTAAAAGTGTTCGATTTACACGTTCTGCCACACCGTTCATTTGCGGAGAATACACGTTTGTGCGTTCATGCTTTATCCCTAGTTTTTGTAATTTGTCTTGGAATTCTCTATTGCAAAACTCAAGTCCATTATTCGATCGTAACACTTTAATTTTATTACCAGTTTGTCTCTCTACAGTGGCTCTATAGATATCGAAATGTTTTAATACCTCATCTTTGTTTTTCAGAAGATACACAGTAATCCTTCTTGAGAAATCATCAACAAAAGAAAGAAAGTATCTATTGCCTCCGGTTGATTTTACCGGCATTGGACCGCAAATATCTGTGTGGATAAGCTCCAAGGTCTGTTTTGATCTAATATTGCCTAGGTTTTTATATGACGCTTTAGTGGATTTAGCGATACAACAATCGTCGCATAGGCCTTTGTCTCTAGAGGAAATTTCTAAGCCTATTACGAGCTCCTCCCGCGCCATCTTTTCAATGGCGTTACTGTCAATATGGCATAACCTTTGATGCCACGTTCTCAAGGAATTGTTCTGAAAATGGTCCCTTTCACTATTAAATGCTGTTTTACTGGAGTTTAAGGTCTTACCTTTCACAATGTAGAGGCCATTTACATTTGTCGCTTCCGCTATAATCCTGTTTTCTGGGTTGAAAACGCGAGCTACCATATTACGGAAGGTCACACGGTTGCCGTTTTCTTCTATCTTGGAGACTGACAGCAGATTCCTTCGCACATTTGGGACGTACAGCACATTGTTTAGCTTGATTTCGATGCTTTCATTATGGATAGACGTCTGGATAAATATGTGTCCATATCCTTTGGCCTCAGTTGTCCCACTCGCAGTCATAATAGGATCAGAAGACACCTCCCGAAGGTCAACGAACCAGTCCTTGTTTCTGCATACATGGTTGGTTGCTCCGCTATCCAGCAGCCACGAATCCTCGTCGCTCTTTAGGTTGAGTGCAGCCAGGAAGTTATCTGATTTGTTTACCTTCCTCTGATAATGCTTATTATCGCGGTTTCTAGTTGTTTGCTTCATTCCTTGGCAGTTGGTGGCGATGTGGCCGATCTTCCCGCATCGGTAGCATTTTCTTCGACTGTCGGTACTGTTGTTATTTTGAAGCTTGTTCACCTGTAGCACCTCCTTGGATGAATCCTCTTTTCTGGTTGTTCTCCTCTCGTGTTCCGTTAGCAGGACCTGCCTCACCTTGGATGACGTGAACTCATCATCCGTCATGTTGCTAAAGTTCATTATAATCCCATCATAGGAGTCTGGTAGTCCAGCTAGCATAGAGTATGCCAGATCTTCATCCTTTACTTCACATCCCGCTTCTCTGAGATGATCACTGCAGGTCTTTAATCTTGATAGGTAATTTATCATATTTTCTTCTTCGATGAACTTGATGTTCACGAATTGTTTCTTGAGTTGAAGAATTCGCGCCCTTGATTTCGGTTCAAATATTTGTTCCAGGGTCGTCCAGGCTTCACTTGCAGTCTTACAGTCGATAACGTGTATTTGTTGCTCTGTAGAAATCGATAGAGCAATCGTTGCCAGTGCCTTTTCTTGCTTAATTTTTGTCTTCTCATATTTTCTTTGATCCTCATCAGCGTCGATCGTTTCTTCTTTAATTACACATTCCCATAATCCTCTTTCGATCAGGAGCATCTTCATGTTAAATTTCCATGATCGATAATTGCTTGCGGTGAGCTTCTCGACGTTCAGGGCAAGCGCTTGGGAAGACGACGCCATCTTGGTTTCACTTACTTTTCGTTCTTTTTAATGCAGCCAACCACGCTCTGCTACCATGTTGTGGGTCGGTGATGCAAAAAGAACAGCCAAAAGAAATGATTTATGAATATAGGATTATTATTTAATATAAGGATATATGAGGATATATATGATGACACAGCAATAAAAACAAAGGCAGGCTTAAGACTATATACAAGATGACGCACGGCAGAAGGGGGGGGGGGGGCGTTCCCATTGGTCAGTCATTTCCATGCAGCGCCGCCAAGCGGTGCCCGTGTCCACGCCTGTGTCCACGCTTCTCTCATCATAACAATATTTATATACGTTGGTGGATTGGATGTTTTCTAGATTCGTTTCAAAAGTTCGTTGGACAAACCTTAACTTGGAAAAACCGAGCGAAGCCGGGTACATTCGCTAAATACAGCTATTTACAAATCTTCGTTTTTGGCAAGATACTATTCCTTCAACTTCAAAATACCGAGTGGACCAATTAATACTGAATTTTTTCAACTTATCGAGTATTTTTCAAGGGACCTGGAAAATTTTCAAATTATCGAGAGTATATGGACAAATATAGATTCAGTATTAAAAACCAAAATATTTAAATAATAATCCATTTAATTGGTGGACGGATGAACTGGAACTTTTTAAAAATCATTTTAAATATGTTCGAAATCTATATTATCGGGGTAAACGGTCTAATAGACAGCTAGTTGATGAAAAAATGTATAAAGAAATACGAAATAAGTATATGAATATTATTGAAAAAACAAGAAATGTAAGCTGGAGGGTATTCCTGGAGGAAGTTGAAAATACATCTCCTTTTGGTAATACTTACAAAACTTTTAAACAAAAAATTTCTCCTAGGTCTTTTGATTTACCAATTCTAGATGTATCTCAAGATGTGCTCGAATCAGAAATGAAAATCTTTTATCTTCTCTATTTCCGAATGACTGTCAATCTTCTGACACAAACTATCATAAATTAATCAGAGACAAGAGTTATACTTTTTCTAATGATAAAATCATTTATTTTGATAATACTCAAATCTGTTCAATAATTAAAAAACTTAAAAATGGCAAGGCTCCAGGAATAGATCATATAAGCAATCAGATGATCAAAACGGCAGTTCATCATATATCTCCTGTGTTAACAAAATTGTTCAATGCTTGTATTGGACTTAATTATTATCCGGAGGCCTGGAGAAAGTCAGCAGTAATGATTATAAAAAAACCTAATAAAGAAAATTATGAAGATCCGAAAGCCTACCGCCCTATAAGCTTGTCTTCTAATTTAGGTAAAATTTTGAAAGTCTAATTCATATTGAACTTTTAAATCATATTAATAGTAATAATGTTATGCATCCTGCTCAACATGGATTTACACAAGAAAAATCAACAATCTCTGCTTTACAAGAAATAACTAAATTAAGTCTTCTGAAAAGAGAAACAGAAAATACGGCAATAGGACAAGGCAAATTTTCCAGCGGTACTTATAAAAATAATTAATTCTTACTTTGAAGACCGGAGTGTAGAGTTTAAATATACTAATGTAAAGTGTATAAAAAATATAAATAAGGGATGTCCCCAGGGTGGTATTATTTCTCCTATTCTTTGGAATATATTACTTAATGATTTCAACTTATCTTTTAACGAAAGTTTTGCTAGAGTAATTGCTTTCGCGGACGATGTGACATTTGTGGTATGGAGTTCAAACATCTATGATCTTCAGTATAATATTACCAAATGTTTAATAAAAATCAAAGCCTGGTGTGAAAAGGTAAAACTTTCACTAAGTCCAAACAAAACAGGTATACTCTATCTACATAACTATGAAAAATTGCCCATTAATTTTGATGGAAAAATAATTCAACCATCAGAAACTGTTAAAATTTTGGGAGTTATTTTTAAAAATCATAGACAAAGGAATAAGATTAATTTTGGAACACATGTTGACAATATAATTATGAAAGCTACGAAACTTAAGAATATATTATTCTCATTATGTGCACGTACTTGGGGCATTGATACTCGGCGTAGATTGATCTTATATAAAGCTATGATACGCTCTACAATAAGCTATGCATCAAATATTTGGTTTCCTTTTATCACTGCAGCAAAAAGATCCAAGTTGAATTCTATACAATATCAAATTCTTATTAGATGCATTCATGCTTATAGGACTTCATCTTCTTACATCACACATATACTAGCGAAAACCCCTTTACTGTCCGATTATCTTGAGTTATCACAAACAAAGTATAATATGACAAATTCTCTCACAGATCGAACACTCAAAAAACCCCTTCAAAAAGAATTAAACAAACTATATCTGGATCTAAAATTTAAGTTTTATCTTTCTCAATCTAATGAACTGTTCAAGAAATTCTTTCCAATTGCTGTCCCAAATTTCATTTCTTCTGATAAATTCACTACTTTATTCTTAACTGGCAAAGGACCCTTCTTAAGTTTCCTATTCAAACTGAATGCTATCAATGATCCAACATGTGAATGCCGCTTAGATGTTGAATCACCAGAGCATCTTCTTTTATCTTGCCCTCTGACTAACCAAATTGTATGTAGATACTTTGAAACATTACCAAATTCTCTTTGTGTATATACTCTGTCTTATGAGAACTTTGTTAAGTTTAGAACTATTTGTACAATAATTTACAAAACAATACTAATCCATCGTGTAAATAATTAATCATATATATGTAAATGATACTAGCACAGCACAATAGTCCTTTGGACTTCGTGCTTTTGTAACAATAAATAAATAAATAAAATATGTAACTAATCTCGCTGAAATTTGAACAGGACAGAGAGTTAAATCTGGAAGAGTTTTTGTGTCGCACTTTAACCAAGAAAAATTATAATTAACCAAGTACTGAGCAACAATTTTTAGTCAGAAATTATTATGACAATATTGCTGTATCATGCTTGATTGACATAATCAAAATTCTTTGGGGGAATATTCACTAAAGCAGACCACGGGCGAAGCCACATACTAATTTTTAGTAGGCAGGAAAAAATCTAATCAGTAGAGAGAGAGAAGATATGTTCGCTCGAAAAATATATTTTATATAATATATAAATATATAATGTAACGAATATTATTATCATTATTATCATAATATTCTGTTTGTTCCAGAATATTATTATCAATAATATTATTATCAATAATATTCGTTAGGCAAACTTTCACTCGGATAAAACCCGGGCGAAGCCGGGTACACATCCGCTAGTAATTTATAAAAATATATACATAATACAGTAGAACTACTTCCCGCTAAAGGACAACACCTAATTGTAGAGCCAAAATGTTCTTTACTGAGAGGTGTCCTCTTACCATAAAGACTTGCTAAATAGTAAAAGTGTTAATTTTGTGAATGTGAAAACTGTCCTTTGTAGAGAGGTGTCCTTTAATGAGAGGTTCTACTGTGTATATATAAAATATTTATACAAAGTCTTCATTGGTAGAAAGAGAGTGAATAAAAAGCGTGTTTTTTTTAATTCCTCCAGTAATTTTCAAACAAAGCATTAAAAAAAAACAATTTATATAATCAATATTTTTTTTTGTGGAATTAGTGTTTCCTATACCATAATCCCTAGCGAAAGGGGTCACATGGGTTGAGAGCTAAGCCTAAAATACCCTTCAATTAATCAACACAACTTTTATTCGTCTGCAAATGTTTCTTATCATTTTCCCGCTCTTTTAGAAATGTTAAGAATCCAATTATCCCACGGGCGATTTTTTTATTTATTTTATTTTAATTTTTTTTAGAATTTTTGTCTCTTTATTCTATCAGAATCTACCAATTTCAATTCAGAATATATTTTTGCAATTATTTCTGTTAAAATTGAAAAATTTGTTATTGTAAACTTCTTCCAAAAGAATTTTAGGTTAAAATAACATTTTTTTTCCCAATTTTTTTCTCTTTTATTCATTTGTTTTCTAAATGAAAAGAATTTAATGTTTTGTAAAAAAAAAATTGATTTTTTTTTTCAATTACGTACAAAAAAAAAATAAAGCGAGAAAATAAATATTTCTTAGAAAAAAAATATTTTGAATTTAATAAATGAAAAAAGAGAGAAAGATTCGTGTGTGAAGTTAATATAGATTTTGTGAAAAATAATTGATAAAAAAAAAGATTTTAAAAATATTATAAATGCTAGTATAATATTTATTAAAATCGAATAATAATATATTTGTGAATAATAATTTTTCTATATAACTAAAATTATAATAATATAAAAAAAATACAATGGACATTTTCTCAAATAGCTGTCACATATATATTTTATTTTGATAAACATATATTTTTATAAATGATAATTTTCCCATATATATGTTGTTGTTGTTGTGTCCAATGAAGAGCCTCAGATATCTCCGTACATCTCTATCACAGCAATGTCCTCTATCTTGGGTGTGTAATGCTGCTGTTCTGGGTCAATTTTCTGTTGTTGTTGTGTCCAATGAAGAGCCTCAGATGTCTCCGTACATCTCTATCACAGCAATGTCCTCTATCTTGGGTGTGTAAAGCTGCTGTTCTGGGTCAATTTACTGTTGTTGTTGTGTCCAATGAAGAGCCTCAGATGTCTCCATACATCTCTATCACAGCAATGTCCTCTATCTTGGGTGTGTAAAGCTGCTGTTCTGGGTCAATTTACTGTTGTTGTCGTGTCCAATGAAGAGACTCAGATGTCTCCATACATCTCTATCACAGCAATGTCCTCTATCTTGGGTGTGTAATGCTGCTGTTCTGGATCAATTTACTGTTGTTGTTGTGTTCAATGAAGAGCCTCAGATGTCTCCATACATCTCTATCACAGCAATGTCCTCTATCTTGGGGGTGTAATGCTGCTGTTCTGGGTCAATTTTCTGTTGTTGTTGTGTCCAATGAAGAGCCTCAGATGTCTCCATACATCTCTATCACAGCAATGTTCTCTATCTTGGGTGTGTAAAGCTGCTGTTCTGGGTTAATTTACTGTTGTTGTTGTGTCCAATGAAGAGCCTCAGATGTCTCCATACATCTCTATCACAGCAATGTCCTCTATCTTGGGTGTGTAATGCTGCTGTTCTGGGTCAATTTTCTGTTGTTGTTGTGTCCAATGAAGAGCCTCAGATGTCTCCGTACATCTCTATCACAGCAATGTTCTCTATCTTGGGTGTGTAAAGCTGCTGTTCTGGGTCAATTTTCTGTTGTTGTTGTGTCCAATGAAGAGCCTCAGATGTCTCCGTACATCTCTATCACAGCAATGTTCTCTATCTTGGGTGTATAATGCTGCTGTTCTGGGTCAACTTTCTGTTGTTGTTGTGTACAATGAAGAACCTCAGATGTCTCCATACATCTCTATCACAGCAATGTCCTCTATCTTGGGTGTGTAAAGCTGCTGTTCTGGTCAATTTTCTGTTGTTGTTGTGTTCAATGAAGAGCCTCAGATGTCTCCATACATCTCTATCACAGCAATGTTCTCTATCTTGGGTGTGTAAAGCTGCTGTTCTGGGTCAATTTACTGTTGTTGTTGTGTCCAATGAAGAGCCTCAGTTGTCTCCATACATCTCTATCACAGCAATGTTCTCTATCTTGGGTGTGTAAAGCTGCTGTTCTGGGTCAATTTTCTGTTGTTGTTGTGTCCAATGAAGAGCCTCAGATGTCTCCGTACATCTCTATCACAGCAATGTCCTCTATCTTGGGTGTGTTAAGCTGCTGTTCTGGGTCAATTTTCTGCAAGGCTGCGGTGGCCATTGCTGGACATGAGAATATGTGGGTAGGTGTTAGTTCCACACCAGGACAGTAGTTTCCATATATATATGAAGAAAATAATCACAAGGTAATAAGACCAAATCCAAATAAATAAATAATGTATGACGTTTCAGCAATTTATTTATTAGGATTTGGTCTTATTACCTTGTGTTTATAATCTATAATCCAAATTGTACCTTATCATTAGGATTTGGTCTTATTACCATGTGTTTATAATCTATAATCCAAATTGTACCTTATCATTAGGATTTGGTCTTATTACCTTGTGTTTATAATCTATAATCCAAATTGTACCTTATCATTAGGATGTGGTCTTATTACCTTGTGTTTATAATCTATAATCCAAATTGTGCCTTATCATTAGGATGTGGTCTAATTACCTTGTGTTTATAATCTATAATCCAAATTGTGCCTTATCATAAAAGAATAATATTAAAAATGAACATTTTCAAATAGCTCTCGTATATTTTGGTAAACATTCTGATTCTGCTGTCAACAAAATTCTCTAAATCAATAGCCAGTAAAAAAGCCATAACACTAGATTTAAAAAATTCCGAAATCCCGCCTAAATAATATATTTTAAACTATGGATTACACACACACACACACACTTATGGACAAAATTTAAGGAAGTTGTACCTTTTAGCATGTATATCGGGATTCAGATAATACACTCATGGACAAACCTTAAGGAAGTTGTACCTTTTAGCATGTATATCGGGATTCAGACAATACACTTATAGACAAAACTTAAGGAAGTTGTACCTTTTAGCATGTATATCGGGATTGAGACAATACACTCATGGACAAAACTTAAGGAAGTTGTACCTTTTAGCATGTATATCGGGATTGAGACAATACACTCATGGACAAAACTTAAGGAAGTTATACCTTTTAGCATGTATATCGGATTCAGACAATAATGCTGAAAGATATTACAGTGACCTTTATTGAAGGTACACGAGGTAACCAAATGTGAACTAAATTGCCTAGGTCTTCTTCTCTAAAAAAATGATAAACAACTGGTGATATCAAAGACTTTCCCCTTCCCTAAGTTTTGTCCATGAATGTATAGATTTTTATAGAGTTGGTAAGATTTTTTTAAAAATATCCTTTTTAAGAATATTACAAAAAGATATTAGAAAGATATAAGAGTGACCTTTATTGAATACTAGCCGAATGACCCGGGCAACGCCCAGGTTTTTACCCGATTAAATGTTTTTATTCAAATACTATTCGTTACAATTATAAATTGGCGCCGTGGATGTCACTCTTGTAAAACGTCCTGCTCCAAACTTTGTGTCAGAGAAGCGATATTTTTATAGAGAGATGATCTGGCTTTGTGTCTTCTTCTCGAATGAATGTTTTTATGTTAGAATTTTGTTCCTGCACACTAAAAATGAACTGGCTTCACCCGTGGTCTCTGCTTTTTGGAATTTCTCCCGATATGATTTTATATCTGATAATCAAATATGATACAGAAATATTTTCATCATCATTTTTTGACTAAAAAACAACTATTTATGCCCAGGACCTGTCAATTTCAATTTTTCTTGGCTAAAAATCCGATAAATATCTTTTCCAGATTTTTCTCTATGTCCTGTTAAAACACGTTTTACATGTACATCAGGTCAGCTGATATTACTTCCCATCTTCACCTCTAGAGGCGCTGCTTGCGAGCGAAAAGGCAAATTTGCAACGCAATTTGCAAATAACTCGAATAATATTCGGGATAGAGACCTGAAATTTTCACTATAAGTTTTTCCAGATTCTACTCTATATACTCTTAAAATTTCAGTCAGATTAGTTACGTATTGTGGACGTGTATAGCCGACATAGATACCCACATACATTCATACATACGCCGAGCGAGCGGCCACGCTTATTTTAGCTCCGCCGTTTTTCGCCTCTGGCGGGCGTATGGATCCCGGCGGCGAGCCGAGTATGGCACGGGCTGAAAGCCCTTTGAAAGCCGAGCAGAAGCCTGTAAGGCACGGCTTAAAAGCACAACTATGTGCAGAAATATCTGCGAATCAAGATCTGCAGAAGAAAACTCCAATAGTTTTGACCAAAAATCAAAACTATGTAAATCTGCCCGCCGGCGGCCAGGATGCAAATTCTGCCGCGCCGTTTGAACTTGCGGCGATTCCACCTTCTAATGCCGCTTCCCAAGTCCGGAGAAACTGGGCTAACATGACTGAGGATGTGAGTCCTGGTAGCGAAAATGGATTCACGCTTATACGAAGCAGAAAAAGGCGCCGAGGCCCGGCTGTTTCACCTACGCCGGCCGCACATTCCTCTAACACCAGAGGCGCAGAAGCCACTCGTCGGCCGCGACCAACCACAGGATTGGTGCCGCGGGCGGAGGAAATCAAGATCACCAGGGCGCATATCGCGGAGGCCAGGGCGCGGCAGGCGTCTTCCGCCGAGGACAACTACGTCTACGTGGAATACAGCCCCGAACTAGAGCCCTTCCACTACCTAAGCGCCGTCGACAGGATGGTCGGTGAAGCCAGCAGCGTTGCCCAGATTGCCAAAATCAACGGCCACTACCTGCTGGGCTTAGTCAACAGAGGCCTGGCCGAGCGCCTCATCAGCGAGGGCCTCGAGATCGAGGGTACACTCCTTAGGGCCTTCCCGTTCCGCAGGAGAGCGGTGAGGATCACACTGGGCAACCTCCCCCTCTTCGTGGAGGACTCTGCCATCAGCAGCGCCCTAGCACCCTACGGGCGCGTGACATCAATCGCGCCTAAACTGATGAAAGCCGGCCCTTACATCTACAACGACGGCCGCCGAGAGGCTTTCATTGCCCTCCACGAAGGAGTAACCACCGAGAGGCTCCCCACCCGCCTCGAGATAAAAATCAAAGGCGAGGTATGGCCCGCATACCTGTCCTATGGCATCAGGTGTTCCAGATGCCACGGGCAGGGGCACCGCAGGGCCAACTGCCCCCTGCTTGCAGGGCGATCCAACGCTCCTGGACCGGCCACCCCAACCTCTCCTACCGGCGTCCCCCCAGTGACTGCGCCTAGGCTGCCTCGGCCGCCATCTGCCCAGCCTCCACCACCGGCGTCCCCCAGTCCAGCCATGGAGGTCTCCGACGTGCCCTCCACAAGCCGAGCTGCGCTCCATCCACCTGCAGCACTCCGGAAATCACCACCAGTGGCCCCGGCCGTACCTACGGAGATGGCGCCTCCTTCCTCTCCACTTGTGACCCCTGCTCTGTTCCTGCGGGCACCTGGGAGTCACGAGCCTGCAGTCCCAACACCGGACATAGAGATGTCCATCATCGAGGAAACTTCAACATCCTCCACATCCTCGTCAAAAACATCAACGAGAGAAGGCCTCGTGACTTTCATTGAGAGGAACCCTGGCGTCTCCTTTGCCCAGACGGACGCCCTTGGCCTCGGGCGGGAGAAGGTCTTGGACATCCTCTCCTCGAAGACCAAGGCTCGGAAGCGCGGACCCCTCCTGTCACCTCCGCAGTGCGACGCTCTTGCCCGCCTAATAAAACAAATCCTCGACCTAAGGCCCGGAGGAGATAGTAATATTTATAAGGTCCTGCGACAGGTCTTGTCAGAGCTGAGGACCTCACCAGCCGCAGTGCCTCCAACACCCCCACTGCCTGCGCCTCGGCCTTCTGGCCCAACACCACCCGTTCCCCACGTGGAAGAAACAACACCGACCGCAATGAGATCTTCGCCCCCACTTGAGCCCACGATAGAGGATGATATGATTGTTGAAATTTTCACTAAACTGGATCACACAACCTCCCTGAGGACCATATATGAAGCAGGAATCAATCCGGTTGTACTCAGGAATGCTGTTTTATACGCCGAGTACGGAAAGCCCCTCGTGGCGAAACTCTCAACTGCGTTGAGGAAGGTCCTCGCTGAGTTTCTCAGCGCGGCCTTAGAACTGGCTCAGAACTACCATCCCGACGTTGGCTTCGATATGACAAGGCTTTGGAGGACATGCCTCAACTCCTGACGATTGTTAATTGTTAATTTTTTTTTTCTTCCCTCACTTCTGGTTGAGTGTTTGTATTGACTGACAGTCAATAAAATTATTTTCATTGTCATACATACATACATACATACATATGATAATTTAAACCAATAACCCTATATTATGTAATACATATAACAAGCTTGTCATGTTGTATATAGAACTAATTATAAACTATAACTAATTATACGCATAATTGACATGTCTCCTTGCACCACCATATGTAATGTACTGAGGATGAATAAATAAAATATAATAGATTAAAAGCTAAGTTAAAAGCAAGATTGAGAGATCACAAAGTAACTTCTAAAGATAGATTGTTAGCCGACTGGTAGGCGCCAGACTCGAGTAACAGCGACACGTGCCGTGTCTCGAGTAGCAGCGACACGTGCCGTGATGCAATTCTCTTTGTCGGAGAGGTAGTATAAATAAGACCGGCCTGTAGCAACAGCAGTCAGTTCCAGTGAGTTCCCCATCAGCGTGTCGCCGGTTGTCACCAACTCATCGACCATGTAAAACAGTAAGAAACCTTCTCGATCTCCATCTTTGCTTTTGGCTCGACTTTTTATCTATTCAAAGAACTTTCTTTCAACTGTGTCGCTTCGTTTTGTGTGTGTGGACATCCCCAGCTTTTCCACTCTGCCTCGACCACGACTGCCTGTACTTTGTGAGAACTGTTAAAGGTCCTACAAGGTGCAGAGAGGCACTGGAAAACTCTCCACCCCTGACTGTCCCTCGCGGTTACTACAGGTTTGACCCTCGGTTGCCACAACTTATAGCGAGAGTCGACGAGGTTCTACAACAGGCTTACCAAACCCCAACGCATTATTACAGATAGTCGACCAGAGCTCCAACACAATAAACTTACAGATAGTCGTCAGGAGCTCAACACAATATTACATACATACATACATATATACATACACTGACTTTTATATATATAGGGATACACGAGATAACACAGTGTGAACTAAATTGCCTCTGTCTCCTTCTCTAAAAAAAAAATAATAATAAACGACTGGTGACATCAAATACTTTCCAGTTCCATTAAGTTTTCTCCGTGAGTGTAAACATTTTATAGAGAGTTGGAAAGATTCAAAAAGTCTTCTTTTTAGAGTTTTTCATAAAATAGAATCCATTCACAAAGATGGCGGTGCCCATTAGTAAAGTGTAGGCACTCAACCCCAATATTTATTGAATCCCACTTTTTATCAATCAATCCACCCAATGACGAAATGTTGATTACCAATTTAACTTCAGGATTCGATATCGATTTATGTTATCTTTATTTTTTTATTACGTTATTGATTTATCTCACCAATCTTCGATAACCTCTGATGTTACGCTTACTCATTATTGCAATTACTTATGAAGGTATAATGTCTGTGAAAAAAGGAACATCAATAAAAACCATGAAGAACAAAGAAGAATGTTTTGACATGAAGAACAAAGGATGATCTTTAATTTTTAAATAACCTTTTGTATTTAGATATATAATCTTTTAATCATTTCTTACTTTTATAATGTTGTGCTATGTATATAAGCCAATAAATATATTTTATATCGAAATGCTCCGAATCTTATATCAAAAATTAACAACAACTTATCCCAACTTTAGCCCATATGCAACCTCAACATTTACAGAGAATTAACAACAACAACAATTTCAAGAATCAGAACAGGACATTTTAAAGGAATGAAGATAAACCCAGACATGCTTAGATCCTACAGGAACTGTTGTTACTACACTCCGGACCATATATACCCGGCCAACCCTCTATATGGCAGACATCAATCCAGAAGAGGACATCCATACGGCACCTCAGTTGGCCGGTATTGTGATCAGGGTGCATGGACCGATCTGCTCCATGGACAAGACACCACCACCACCTCAGTTGGCCGATATTGTGAATAGGGTGCATGGACCGATCTGATCTGCTCCATGGACAAGACACCACCACCACCTCAGTTGGCCGGTATTGTGATCAGGGTGTATGGACCGATCTGATCTGCTCCATGGACAAGACACCACCACCACCTCAGTTGGCCGATATTGTGATTAGGGTGCATGGACCGATCTGATCTGCTCCATGGACAAGACACCACCACCACCTCAGTTGGCCGATATTGTGATTAGGGTGCATGGACCGATCTGATCTGCTCCATGGACAAGACACCACCACCACCTCAGTTGGCCGGTATTGTGATCAGGGTGCATGGATCGATCTGATCTGCTCCATGGACAAGACACCACCACCACCTCAGTTGGCCGGTATTGTGATCAGGGTGCATGGACCGATCTGATCTGCTCCATGGACAAGACACCACCACCACCTCAGTTGGCCGGTATTGTGATCATGGTGCATGGACCGATTTGATCTGCTCCATGAACAAGACACCACCACCTCAGTTGGCCGGTATTGTGATCAGGGTGCATGGACCGATCTGATCTGCTCCATGGACAAGACACCACCACCACCTCAGTTGGCCGGTATTGTGATCAGGGTGCATGGACCGATCTGATCTGCTCCATGGACAGGACACTACCACCACCTCAGTTGGCCGATATTGTGATCAGGGTGCATGGACCGATCTGATCTGCTCCATGGACAGGACACTACCACTTATCCCAACTACACGTGGCACAGTCCATGACAATCATGGTGGGGATAGAGGTTTATGACTGCTTATACAATAGAGCTTCTCTGTAAAGGACAACACCAAGTTTCAGAGTACATGTATAGATACAACTTCTTCAAGTTTAGTCCATGAGTGTAAACTTCTCCATTATTATTGTTACGCATAATAAAAATAATAACATTTTTTTTTTTAGAATGTAATTATTAGAAAATATCCATTCTGTATGAAACCAAGCGAAGATGGATCATTCAGTTAGTATGAATATATTTTAGTTTTGAAGCAAGAAGTTGAATATTCTTTGAGTGTGAAAGCTTGCAAAAAATAGGAACTTACCCTCTATTTTAAATTTGTTTACTCTTTCCTTTGTCGTCTGTTTTCACAAGTTGAATCTGGTTAGAAAATGTATAAATATTAGATGAATCTTTTGTTGCCTTAAATACGAGATAATTAACTCGTTTCTATATATACACTGCGTGACATTGAAAATGGAACACCAAGAAATAGTGGCCAGAAAATTATGCAAATTTCAGGGTAGGCGCGCCTAACCGAGTTATGCAAATGATGTAAAATGCGCAGCTCTCGTGCGCACATGGAGTAAGATATAAGGGAAGGAACTTGCAGAAAGGACAGTATTCGTGTCGTTATTTCTTCAAGGAAAATCATTGTAGAAATTTTGTTCTTGTGTCAAAAGACACGTGTAATAACAGAGAATGCCAGGTCATCGTAAACGGAGGCAGTTCAAGCAGACAGACGCTTTTACGAGGGGCATGGTGATCAGACTGAAAAGGGCAGGTTGGTCCATACGTCAAATCGCAGCTGATACACACCTTGGTGCGTCCACGGTGCACCGACTGTGGAGAAGATGGTTGGAACAAGGAAATGTGGCAATTTATAGGAATGCCGGTGCAACCAGAGTGACGTCAGCACTTGTGGATCGGCGTATCCTTCGACAAGCAGTGGCGGCCCCACAAGCCACTTGTACCGCCATCCTGCAACATGTGCAAGACACCCTAGATCATTCCATCTCGACCAGAACCATTTCCCGTCGATTGGTTGCTAATGGCTTGCACTCATGCAGTCCGCTAAGAAGACTGCCATTGACCCCACCGAATAGGCGCCAACATTTGGAATGGTGCCGGGCTAGATCGACGTGGATGACGGAATGGCACAGGGTCGTGTTCTCAGATGAGTCGCGTTTCTGCTTGTCCAGTGATAGTCGCCGTGTACGCGTGTGGCGTCGACGCGGAGAAAGGTCCAATCCGGCAGCAATTGTGGAACGCCCCACCGTGCGACAACGTGGAATCATGGTTTGGGGCGCAATCGCGTATGATTGCGGGTCACCTTTATTTCGTATTCAGGGCACTATGACGGCCCAACGATACGTTGATGATGTGCTGCGACCGGTGACACTCCCCTACCTTCAGGGGGTACCCAATGCCCTTTATCAGCAGGATAACGCCCGACCGCACACTGCTCGCATTAGCCAACAAGCTCTGCAAGATGTACAGATGCTTCCCTGGCCACCGTACTCTCCTGATCTCTCGCCAATCGAGCACGTCTGGGACATCATTGGACGCCGTTTGCATGCCTTGCCACAGCCGTGTTCAGAAGACGAATTGTGGCAAATGGTTGAGAGGGAATGGAGAGCCATCCCTCAGGACGTCATCCGTACTCTGATTGACTCTCTACCTAGACGTGTTGCTGCGTGCATCGCCGTCCGCGGTGGTCCTACTTGCTACTAAGCCGACGCCGTTCTCGCTCTGTATTATGACTATCATTTTGAAATAAAGATCACTTATTGTTCGTCCCTGTCTCTCTCTGTCTGCCGAGTTTCATCACTTTCTGGCTACTATTTCTTGGTGTTCCATTTTCAATGTCACGCAGTGTATCTAAAAATGTTTAATGTTTAATAAAATAATTTTAAAAATCTGAGAGTTTTCTTCAAAAACGATCCAACAAGTTTGATACTAATTTATTTTTTAGAGGGATTCACGAATTTCGGGTAAATTTGGATATAAATTTAAACATGTTATTTCAAAGAAAAACTAACTATGCTGCGAGACTCTATATTCTTTAGAGAAATTTTCTAAATAATCTTGAAGATAGTTTTATTTCTAAAAAGTTATATTTAAATTTTTAAAAAAAGTTTTAAAATCATCTTGATTATATATATTTTTGGAATTCTACATCACATGTACAAATATTTAGAGATTTCTAGAAAGATATCTCTTTTCATTAATTTCTTTAATATTTTTGACAGAAATATTATTCCGAGAAAATTTATATTTTCCCAATATTCACAGAATCATTAACTGCGAAGCCAATTCTCTCAGTAATGCGATGAAGATAATGAAGGAAATCCTGTTAAGACAAAGTGAATTGTTCAACGAGGGACTTGTGGAATTTTAATTAAATTAATTGGGAAATTTGAGTTGAAGTATTTTGCTTGACGGTCAGAGAACAATTAGTGTGGGGCTTCTTAATACCTTTATCTCTTATTTATTTAGTGATTTAACGAATTTTTCAATTTTTCTTGGATAATATTGGTCTCTGTGTGTGTGTATTTGGTCTTTGATGTATTGATAACAGTGGGTCCATTGTCGACAGTAGTGTCTATATTCTTATCTTTGATGTTCTTCTAACAGAAGAATTATTGTTTACAATAGTGTGTCTCCATTCTAATTTTCTTTGGTTTTCTGCTAACATCAGGTCCATTGTCGACAGTAGTTCCTCCATTCTTCTCTTCTTTGGTGTTCTGCTAACATCAGTTCCATTTTCGACAGTAGTTCCTCTATTCTTCTCTTCTTTGGTGTTCTGCTAACATCAGGTCCATTGTCGACAGTAGTTCCTCTATTCTTCTCTTCTTTGGTGTTCTGCTAACATCAGGTCCATTGTCGACAGTAGTTCCTCCCTTCTTCTCTTCTTTGGTGTTCTGCTAGCATCAGGTCCATTGTCGACAGTAGTTCCTCCATTCTTCTCTTCTTTGGTGTTCTGCTAACATCAGGTCCATTGTCGACAGTAGTTCCTCCATTCTTCTCTTCTTTGGTGTTCTCCTAACATCAGGTCCATTGTCGACAGTAGTTCCTCCATTCTTCTCTTTTTTTGTGTGTGTGTTCTGCTAACATCAGGTCCATTGTCGACAGTAGTTCCTCCATTCTTCTCTTCTTTGATGTTCTGCTAACATAAGGTCCATTGTTGACAGTAGTTCCTCCATTCTTCTTTTCTTTGGTGTTCTGCTGACATCAGGTCCATTGTCGACAGTAGTTCCTCTATTCTTCTCTTCTTTTGTGTTCTGCTAACATCAGGTCCATTGTCGACAGTAGTTCCTCTATTCTTCTCTTCTTTGGTGTTCTGCTAACATCAGGTCCATTGTCGACAGTAGTTCCTCCCTTCTTCTCTTCTTTGTTGTTCTGCTAGCATCAGGTCCATTGTCGAGAGTAGTTCCTCCATTCTTCTCTTCTTTGGTGTTCTGCTAACATCAGGTCCATTTTCGACAGTAGTTCCTCCATTATTGTCTTCTTTGGTGTTCTGCTAACATCAGGTCCATTGTCGACAGTAGTTCCTCCATTCTTCTCTTCTTTGGTGTTCTGCTAATATCAGGTCCATTGTCGACAGTAGTTCCTCCATTCTTCTCTTCTTTGGTGTTCTGCTAATATCAGGTCCATTGTCGACAGTAGTTCCTCCATTCTTCTCTTCTTTGGTTTGTCCATGAATATATGTGTCGCGAGGATGTGACTCAGCTATGTCACCAAATATCAACATTCATTTTAATAATATAAGCGAAAACACTAAATCTGTACAAACACTGTGATAGCTGTGATTTTTCAAGGAGGGGATGTACTCTCAAATATACTTATAGGTCTTATGCAAATTTAACCTAAAGAAGTGGTCTGGTAGATTAAATTGACGAAACTGCTGGGAAGGTTCACTACTGATAAGCCAAGCCCTCCCAATATATTTTTTCATCGCAATAAGGACAGTAGAAGTTTGATTTATATATGAAAAGAAACATTCGCGTCTTAATGTCTTCATTCGTTATGTATAGATGGCTCGTTATTGCTTTGTATTACGGATAGTAGAATTTTGTTTTATGTTTAAAATAAAATTTGCATATAAATATTTCCCTATATTTACATACCTCCAGAGTACACCTATCCCCCGATTTACACGGTAGATACGTTCCTGAGAAAAACGTGTAAATCGGGGGATAGGTGTACACAGAAATAAAAATGAAATGCATTGACAGGTTAAAATATGTAGTCAGCACATAAACTCGGGATTCCTCGTGAGATGTGTACACAGCGCATGTGTTCAATCACAGTAGCATTTAGTATAGTGCGATAAAAAAAAAATATTTGGAAAACCGTGTAAAAGCGAAAACGTGTAAAACAAGTACCGTGTAAATCGGGGGATAGGTGTATTTATAATGATAAAGAAACATAAAGGTAGCCTAGGCTCCTGGAGCGTATCCATAGAACGCCATTTATAGACAGGTGATGCATTTATATCATACACAGCCACAAACCCACTACTAACCATGATTATCATGGCCGTGTGGAGGTAATAGAGCATAAGGTGTTCCCAATTGGTCTCGGGTCAATATAGACGAGGCGTACATCAGGAAAACAAACACCTAGGAACCCACAAGTATCTCCTTCCTTTCATCCCTTCTCTATTGATCGGCTCATCCCTTTTTCCCGCCCGGAGCTCACTTTAACAAGGTTCGTTTGGTATTAAATCTCACTATCACATTTTGTTCGATAGAATTTTCATAAATTCACTATTTCTTCATCGTTTTATTAATTTTTATAATTCATTTTATAATTATTCTGAAAATAGAGAAAATATATTTAAATATTTAGATAATAAAAAAGGCATATATTGGATTGAATAAAAGATTTATTTGCCAATATTTCGATTGGCTGAACACCAACCTTTATAAAAGCAACTGCCTTTTATATAAACAAACTCAGCGCTACATATGACGCTATGCGGCGCTGGACAATGGACAAAACTTAAGGAAGTTGTACCTTTTAGCATGTATATCGGGATTCAGACAATACATTCATGGACAAAACTTAAGGAAGTTGTACCTTTCAGTATGTATATCGGGATTCAGACAATACACTCATTGACAAAACTTAAGGAAGTTGTACCTTTTAGCATGTATATCGGGATTCAGACAATACATTCATGGACAAAACTTAAGGAAGTTGTACCTTTCAGCATGTATATCGGGATTCAGACAATACACTCATAGACAAAACTTAAGGAAGTTGTACCTTTTAGCATGTATATCGGGATTCAGACAATACACTCATTGACAAAACTTAAGGAAGTTGTACCTTTTAGCATGTATATCGGGATTCAGACAATACACTCATGGACAAAACTTAAGGAAGTTGTACCTTTTAGCATGTATATCGGGATTCAGACAATACACTCATGGACATAACTTAAGGAAGTTGTACCTTTTAGCATGTATATCGGGATTCAGACAATACGCTCATGGACATAACTTAAGGAAGTTGTACCTTTCAGCATGTATATCGGGATTCAGACAATACACCCATGGAGACAAAACTTAAGGAAGTTGTATCTTTTAGCATGTATATCGGGATTCAGACAATACACTCATGGACATAACTTAAGGAAGTTGTACCTTTTAGCATGTATATCGGGATTCAGACAATACGCTCATGGACATAACTTAAGGAAGTTGTACCTTTCAGCATGTATATCGGGATTCAGACAATACACCCATGGAGAAAAAACTTAAGGAAGTTGTATCTTTTAGCATGTTTATCGGGATTCAGACAATACGCTCATGGACATAACTTAAGGAAGTTGTACCTTTTAGCATGTATATCGGGATTCAGACAATACACTCATGGAGACAAAACTTAAGGAAGTTGTACCTTTCAGCATGTATATCGGGATTCAGACAATACCTCTGAAAGATACACTCATGGACAAAACTTAAAGAAGTTGTACCTTTTACCATGTATATTGGGATTCAGACAATAACTCTGAAAGATACACTCATGGACAAAACTTAAGGAATTTGTACCTTTTACCATGTACAGGGTCCATTATGAAAGTAATGAGCATAATGTTATTGTGACGCGACGATAGATGGCAGCACGGTAAAACCGTGGGAAATGTGGTGGAGGGATTGCCCTTTCAATCCATCCGGTCGTCAGTTGAGTTCGAGCAGTGTGAGGGGAGATACATGCCTCCGCTTGAAGTGTGTTTTCAACTTTTGTAACATAGCGCGATGGAGCGTTCGCTTGAACAACGATACGCCATAAAGTTTTGCGTGAGGCTTGGAAAAAATGCAACCGAAACATTCCAGATCCTGCAAAAAGCCTTCAAGGACGATTGCATTTCAAGATCACAGTCTGGGAAGTGGCACAAGGCGTTCAAGGAGGGCCGGGAAGAGGTCGCCGACGAACCCCGTTCAGGACGCCCAACAACGTCCAGAACTGACGAGAACGTGGATCGTGTGCTCGAAGTTTTGCTTACCGACCGTCGATTAAGCATCCAGCAAATTGCTGACACATTACACATGTCCACATTTGTGGTACATGGGATCGTGACCGAGGATCTGCAAATGCGTAAGGTCTGTGCGAAGCTTGTGCCGAAAGTGTTGACGCAAGACCAGAAAGAACTTAGAGTTTTGCGCTGTCAAGAATTGTTGGATTTGATTCAAAATGAACCGGACTTTCTGAACTCTGTAGTAACCGGAGACGAATCCTGGATGTTTGAATACGACCCAGAGTCGAAAAGGCAGAGCTGTGCATGGCACACAAAATCATCCCCACGCCCCAAGAAAGCGCGAATGAGCAAGTCGCGCATCAAAACGATGATCATTGTCTTCTTTGACATCCGAGAAATAGTCCATTGTGAGCTTGTACCGCAGGGACAAACTGTAAACTCAGCCTTTTACCTGGAGATGCTCAGGAGATTGAAACGCCGGATCGCACGCGTGAGGACTGACATTGAAGACACGGTCAAGCTCCACCATGACAATGTCTCCAGCCACACAGCCTTCATCATTACCAACCTCCTGGCCCGGAGCAACACCCCGGTGATCCCTCACCCCTCTTTACAGTCCCGACTTAGCTCCATGTGACTTATTTTTGTTTCCGCGACTCAAGAGAGAGATGAAAGGAAAACATTGGGAAACCGTGGAAAACATCCAACACCATGTTACAACGTTCCTGAGAAGCATTCCTGTCGAGGAGTTTCAGGGTGCCTTTCAGGCGTGGCAAACGCGTCTCCGCAAGTGTATTGATGCAGGAGGAATGTATTTTGAAGAATATTGAACATTTGCACAAATTACGATCAATAAATGTATTTTGCCAGTAAATGCTCATTTCTTTCATAATGGACCCTGTATATTGGGATTCAGACAGTAACTTGAGGAAGTTTTACCTTTTACCATGTATATTGGGATTCAGACAATAACTCTGAAAGATATTACAGTGACCTTTATTGAAGACACACCAGATAACCAATATACACTCATGGACAAAACTTAAGGAAGTTGTACCTTTTAGCATGTGTATCGGGATTCAGACAATAACTCTGAAAGATATTACAGTCACATTTATTAAAGTCACACGAGATAACCAAAGTGTGAACAAAGGTTCCTCTGTCTCCTTCAAAAAATATAGATATATAGGCGACCGACGATATCAAAAACTTTTTACTTTCTCAAGTATTTTTATACATGAATGTAGAATGTCTAGAGTTAATGGATACTCTATAGAGGTTATTCACCTTCTATAAAACCACAATTAGGAAAGTATAAATAGAAATGTTATAAACTAAGATACCCATCTCCTATATCTGTAAGCTATGTAAGGTAAAGAGAAAGAGAGAGTACCTATTAATAACGTTTTGTTGGTACGTAAACAAAAGAAGGGATGACAGGTTGCTATGGTCGCTAAATTGAACGTAACTAACCGTTATTTTAACCCATCAAACTTACCTACCATTAGTTTAAACCAGTCTTGGTTTTCGTAATTGACAGTTTGAAATTAAAGTCTTAAAGTTTAAATCAAGCTCATTTCTTTTATTGCTTAATAAAACGAAAAATAGTGAGCTTTCGGGGATTCAGAGATTATCCGAAAAATATCACCTTTTTTTTTTTTTTTTTTTTTTCATTTTGAAGCAAAAAATAAAATAATAATAATTTGACTTAAGGACTGGCAGAACTTGTTTGCACTTGTGCATCCTGGAACAAATCCTATTGTCCTCATTTTTCAGAAGAACCACAGATAGTTGATCATCTCCTCTTCATCTCTCCAGCATTCCTGAGACATAGGATACAAATAGGACTGCTTTTACTATGGGTCTACACATGTGAAAAGCAGTTCGACTTTTCCACTTATAGGCGTGCCAGAGCCCCGTTTGGCAACTTGCACTCACTGGTTTAGTTGAACTTTTGCAATAATTGGGGTTCATTTGAGCATTTTTTTAATTAGAAAAAAAAGTGTCCAATAAGGGATTCGAACCCGAGTCGTAGCGGGTGAAAGCCAACGGTTTAGACCACTACTCCACTGACCCTCCAATTGCAACGATTGTAATTAATATTAAAAGTAGAAGTCGAGAGATGACCTGGAAAACGGACAACTAGATAGATGAATAACATCAGGGAATAACAAACTTTTCAATCACTCAGATATTTCATGTACACTCATGGACAAAACTTAAGGAAGTTGTACCTTTCACCATGTATATCGGGATTCAGACAATACACTCATGGACAAAACTTAAGGACGTTGTACCTTTTAGCATGTATATTAGGATTCAGACAATACACTCATGGACAAAACGTAAGGAAGTTGTACCTTTTACCATATATATCGGGATTCAGACAATACACTCATGGACAAAACTTGAGGAAGTTGTACCTTTTAGTATGTATATCGGGATTCAGACAATACACTCATGGACAAAACTTAAGGAAGTTGTACCTTTTAGCATATATATCGGGATTCAGACAATACACTCATGGAGACAACTTAAGGAAGTTGTACCTTTTAGCATGTATATCGGGATTGAGACAATAACTCTGAAAGATAATACAGTGAACTTTATTGTGAAGACAACACGAGATAACAAAGTGTGAACCAAATTGCCTCTTGTCAAAACAATAGACGACCAGCGGCATCAAAGATTTTCCACTTTCTTGAGTTTTGTCCATGAGTGTATTGTCTGAATCCCGATATACATGCTAAAAGGTACAACTTCCTTAAGTTTTGTCCATGAGTGTATTGTCTGAATCCCGATATACATGCTAAAAAGGTACAACTTCCTCAAGTTTTGTCCATGAGTGTATTGTCTGAATCCCGATATACATGCTAAAAGGTACAACTTCCTTAAGTTTTGTCCATGAGTGTATTGTCTGAATCCCGATATACATACTAAAAGGTACAACTTCCTTAAGTTTTGTCCATGAGTGTATTGTCTGAATCCCGATATACATACTAAAAGGTACAACTTCCTTAAGTTTTGTCCATGAGTGTATTGTCTGAATCCCGATATACATACTAAAAGGTACAACTTCCTTAAGTTTTGTCCATGAGTGTATTGTCTGAATCCCGATATACATACTAAAAGGTACAACTTCCTTAAGTTTTGTCCATGAGTGTATTATCTGAATCCCGATATACATACTAAAAGGTACAACTTCCTTAAGTTTTGTCCATGAGTGTATTGTCTGAATCCCGATATACATACTAAAAGGTACAACTTCCTTAAGTTTTGTCCATGAGTGTATTGTCTGAATCCCGATATACATACTAAAAGGTACAACTTCCTTATGTTTTGTCCATGAGTGCAGTTTTTACTTTATATAAATAAGGGTAGTTGGGTAGCTAAGCAACTAATTGAGTTATCTTCGCTTCCAGACATGTTCAATAAAATCTTGCGTTAAACAAATGATCCCTATCTGCTATAACCGATCTTCCCATGAGAAAAATAAACACTTCAAAAATAAGAAAGTCCTCGTCTTTCTAAGATGTGTTTTTTTTTTAAGAATTTGTGGTTATATGTGTGTACAATTCGTTGTGTTCTATTCTGGAATGGTAGTCGCATAAGGGAGGGAAAAGGTGGTCATTCATGGGAGGTTTAATCAAGACAGCAGCAACAGGGGAGATGATAAAAACCGACATTGTCACGTGACTTACCTGTGGACACACCGCTCAATACTGATAGCGGAGCATGCGCCTGACATAATCAGCTTATTGATTCCACCACCACCAACATATCCTGTCTGATTGGTGCTGTTCAAACAGCGGTTGTTGATTGGTCCTTCTTCTGACAGCGTTCCTTATCTTACAACCTGCTATAGAGATATATGATATTGGTGGTGCCTTCATCCCCTTTGTGTCAATGTTTATCAACCTTTTTGGATATCTTGTTCCCCTTCGTGTACAAATAAACACACACTCATAAAGACGAAATTTAAGGAAGTGGAAAGTCTTTGATATCGTCGGTCGTCGTTTTTTTTTTAGGAGACAGAGGCAATTTTGTTCGCGCGTGGTTATCTCGTGTCTTCAATAAAGGTCACTGTTATATCTTTCAGAGTTATTGTCTGAATCCCGATATACATGCTAAAAATTGAAACTCCCTTAAGTTTTATCCATGAGTGTATTGTCTGAGTCCCGATATACATGCCAAAAGGTACAACTTCCTTAAGTTTTGTCTAAGAGTGTAGTTTTGACGTCCAAAACTGGAATATTTTACTCTTTATGATAAACTCCTCAATCATTTTATATGGTGTCCGTTTTATTCTGACGCTTTTTGGCTGGCCTCTGCTTACCAGCGCCATTAAGAAACGCATGCGGTGTTCATTTCCTTTCTTATCGCTGTTGCGTACTCACAGAGGGTGATGGCCCCCCAAATCCAGCCATTTTCTTGGCAGATTTTAAAGATTGATATTTGTTACGAAACTACAATGTATGTTGTACATACTACTTGTATGTTGAATGAAAACATAAAGTTTCGGTTTGTGAGGTAACCTCAGTCTATCCCGTCTAATGTGCAAATATGGCTTCAAGGCGGGTTTAGAATTCAGTGGCATTCCTTAGTGAAGAAAACAATAAAATTTATTATTTTAAAAATTATTTTTGCGATTGAATTAGTATTTAAAACTTAATAAAACCCATATTGATAGCTAAATATTCAAATAAATTAACAACCTGGGGGGTAGTAGTCCGACCACACCTCCCTGCGGTGGACTCTTGGAATATTTGACCAAATTCTGGTTCGTTTCCAAGGTGACTAACGTGGCAACGGCACCCATTTTCCAATGAAGAGCAACCCAATATAGTGGACATTGCTGCTGCTGTGATAGAGATGCATGGAGACATCTGAGACTCTTCTTTGGCCCGACAACAACAGAAAATTGACCCAGAACAGCAGTTTTACACACCCAAGATAGAGAACATTGCTGTGATAGAGATGTATGGAGACATCTGAGGCTCTTCATTGGACACGACAACAACAGAAAATTGACCCAGAGCAGCAGCTTTACACACCCAAGATAGAGTACATTGCTGTGATAGAGATGTACGGAGACATCTGAGGCTCTTCATTGGACACAACAACAACAGAAAATTGACCCAGAACAGCAGCTTTACAAACCCAAGATAGAGTTTATTGCTGTGATAGAGATATATGGAGATATCTGAGGCTCTTCATTGGACACAACAACAACAGAAAATTGACCCAGAACAGCAGCTTTACACACCCAAGATAGAGAACATTGCTGTGATAGAGATGTACGGAGACATCTGAGGCTCTTCATTGGACACAACAACAACAACAGAATATTGACCCAGAACAGCAGCTCTACACACCCAAGATAGAGTACATTGCTGTGATAGAGATGTACGGAGACATCTGAGGCTCTTCATTGGACACAACAACAACAGAATATTGACCCAGAACAGCAGCTTTACACACCCAAGATAGAGTACATTGCTGTGATAGAGATGTATGGAGACATCTGAGGCTCTTCATTGGACACAACAACAACAGAAAATTGACACCCAGAACAGCAGCTTTACACACCCAAGATAGATAACATTGCTGTGATAGATATGTATGGAGACATCTGAGGCTCTTCATTGGACACAACAACAACAGTAAATTGACCCAGAACAGCAGCTTTACACACCCAAGATAGAGAACATTGCTGTGATAGAGATGTACGGAGACATCTGAGGCTCTTCATTGGACACAACAACAACAGTAAATTGACCCAGAACAGCAGCTTTACACACCCAAGATAGAGAACATTGCTGTGATAGAGATGTATGGAGACATCTGAGGCTCTTCATTGGACACAACAACAACAGTAAATTGACCCAGAACAGCAGCTTTACACACCCAAGATAGAGTACATTGCTGTGATAGAGATGTATGGAGACTCTGAGGTTCTTCATTGGACACAACAACAACAGAAAATTGACACCCAGAACAGCAGCTTTACACACCCAAGATAGAGAACATTGCTGTGATAGAGATGTAAGGAGACATCTGAGGCTCTTCATTGGACACAACAACAACAGCAACAACAGCAACAACAACAACAACAACAGCAACAACAACAACAACAACAACAGCAACAACAACAACAACCTAAACAGTATTCAAGAAAATGACATCTCCTGATCGTACAACTAAAAGTTTCTGATGGCTTGCGCCATCTATCGGAATAAATATAAAATTATTGTTGATTTCTTAATTATTCTAGAATAAATATTCTCAATTAATCGCTTTAATAATACTTTCGGGATGTTGGCCCTCATCAGCGTGGTGCAAGCAGGTTTTTCACTCAGCAATAATGTTAGCGAACAGCCACGTCCCGGGGATTCAATCCCCCATTGGCCACTCTTTTTTTTCTAATACAAAATGTTCCAATTGCCTCCGATTCTTGCAAACGTCCAACCCAACCAGTAAGTTCAAGTAAACAAACAGGACTCTTGGCACATTTGTAAGTGCAAAAGTCGAAATGCTTATTAAATGTATTTATATATGATGCACTTACGGTAAAAACAATCACCAACTACTCCCACCATGATTATCATGGCCTGTACCATGTGTAGACGTGTGGTGTACTAACAGTAAAAGCAGTCACCAACTATTACCCACCATGATTATCATGGCCTGTACCATGTGTAGACATGTGGTGTACTTACAGTAAAAGCAGTCACCAACTATTACCCACCATGATTATCATGGCCTGTACCATGTGTAGACATGTGGTGTACTTACAGTAAAAGCAGTCGCCAACTACTACCCACCATGATTATCATGGCCTGTACCATGTGTAGACATGTGGTGTACTTACAGTAAAAGCAGTCGCCAACTACTACCATGATTATCATGGCCTGTACCATGTGTAGACATGTGGTGTACTTACAGTAAGGGCAGTCGCCAACTACTACCCACCATGATTATCATGGCCTGTACCATGTGTAGACATGTGGTATACTTACAGTAAAAGCAGTCGCCAACTACTACCCACCAGGATTATAATGGCCTGTACCATGTGTAGACGTGTGGTGACAATTTTTGACAATTAAAATTACTTTATTGACCGCTTAGTCAATTAAAAACACTCCGGAGAGTTAAGCAATAAAAAAGTATTTACAACAACAAAACAACAGGGGGAGCCCTCAAAGAGGGTCTGGGTTAGGGAGGCAAGGAGGCCCTGAACTCAGAAAGCTTCCCGCGAAGAAAAGGATCCAAATCCAGAGCGCGCTCCAAGAGAGCGTCAAGGAGCTGAGCCAGAATGTTCCTTTGCCTGGGCAAAAGTTGCTCGATGAGTTCCTCCCTTTCCCTGGGGTTTAGGGTCGCATCCGCGAGATCTGATTGGTCGATTCCCGATTTGGACGTAGGCCCCAAGTCGGGTTCTTTCATGAAGATGTGATACAGAGATTGCGACATCTTCCATTGGGTCAGGTCCGGATTATCCTCCAGGGCAGGCGGCGGAGGTGTCATCACAGCAGGCATCAGTTCTTCGCTGTGGGAAGTAGGTGGCGTTGGCCCAGAAGGCCGAGGCGCAGGCAGTGGGGGTGTTGGAGGCACTGCTGGTGTTGTCCTGAGCTCAGCTTTGACTTGTCCGAGGACTTTGTAAAGGTTGCTGGCTGCTCCGGGCCTCAGATCCAAGATTTGCCCGATCAGGCCGGCGAGGGCGTCGCACTGCGGAGGCGACAGGAGGGGTCTTTTCCTCTGCGCCTTGGTCCTCGAGGAGAGGAGGTCTAAGACCTCCTCCCGCCCAAGACCAAGGGCGTCCGTCTCAGCGAAGGACACGCTGGGGTGCTTCTCGATGAACGCATCGAGGTCGACTCTTGTTGCGTTCTTTGCCGATGACGTGGAGAACGCAGAGGTCTCCTCCGCGATGGACATCTCCACGTCCGGTGTTGGGGCCGCAGGCTCGCGACTCCCAGGTGTTCGCAGGGACGGAGCAGGGGTCACTGGTGGAGGGGCAGGAGGCGCGTCCTCCAAAGGTAAGGCCGAAGGCGCTGGTGGTGATGGCTGGAGTGCAGCAGGTGGAAGGGGCGCAGCTCGGCTCGCGGGAGGCACGTCGGAGACCTCCATGGTTGAACTGGGGGACGCCGGAGGTGGAGGCTGGGCAGATGGCTGCTGAGGCAGCCTGGGCGCAGTCGCTGGTGGGACGCTGGTGGGAGAGGTTGGTGTGGCCGGTCCAGGAGCGGTGGTTCGCCCTGCAAGCATGGGGCAGTTGGCCCTACGATGTCCTTGGCCACGGCACCTGGAGCACCTAATCCCGGAGGACAGGTATGCGGGCCAGGCCTCGCCCTTGATTGAGATGTCGAGGCGGGTGGGCAGCCTCTCGATGGTCATTCCCTCGCGGAGGATGATGAACGCCTCTCGGCGGCCGTCGTTGTAGACATATGGGCCAGCCTTCATCAGCTTGGGGGCGATTATTGTTACTCGCCCGAAAGGTGAAAGGGCGCTGATGACGGCTGCATCCCCCACGAAGAAGGGGAGGTTGCCCACTGTAATTCTCTCCGCCCTCTTGCTGAACGGGAAGGCCCTGTGGAGAGTTCCCTCCACCTCGAGGCCCTCGTTGACGAGGCCCTCGGCCAGGCCTCTGTTGGCCAGTCCCACCAGGAAGTGACCGTTCATCTTGGTCATCTGGAAGACCTCCCTGGTCCCTCCGAGCATTCTATCAAGGGCCCTCACGTAGTGGTAGGGCTCCAGTTCAGGGCTGCGCTCTATATAGACGCAGTGGTCTTCTGTTGAGGACGCCTGCCGCGCCCTGGCCTCCGCGATATGCGCCCTTGTGGTCCTGACCTCCTCCGCCCGCGGTACCCATCCCGTGGATGATCGCGGCCGGCGAATGGCTCCTGCGCCTCTGATGTTAGATGAAGGTGCAACCGCCGCAGGTGATTCCGCCGAGCCACGGCGTCTTTTCTTTCTTTGGACAGTGATGAAAGGGTTTTCAGATTCGTGATTGTTGTCCTTCGCTAAGTCTGCCCAGCTTCTATTGGCTTGGGCAGCGGCCTCGGAAAACGAGGCAGTAACGAAGTCGGTCGGCGTGGCCGGATTTGCATAATGTCCACCGGCGGGCGGATTTGCATAGTTTTGATTTTTGTTGAAAGGATTTGAAGCTTTCTTCTGCAAATCTTCTTTCTTAGATAATTCAGCACATGGTTGTGCTTTTTCGCCGTGCCTTACACGCTTTTGCTCGGCGTTTGAAGGGCTTTCAGCCCGTGCCAAATTCGTCGCCATCCGCGACGTTATTCCGCTCGCCAGAGGCGAGAATTACGGAGCTCGCGCGGCGCGTGGCCGCACGGTCAACGTAGACATGTGGTGTACTTAAAGTAAAAGCAGTCGCCAGCTACTACCCACCATGATTATCATGGCCTGTACCATGTGTAGACATGTGGTTAACTTATAGTAAAAGCAATCACCAACTACCATCCACCATCATTATCATGGCCTGTACCATGTGTAGACATGTGGTGTACTTACAGTAAAAGCAATCACCGACTACTACCCACCATGATTATCATGGCCTGTACGTGTACTAGGGATAATAAAAAAAGGCTATTGATGTCTTGTAAAATGGGCGGTGGCCCTAAAAAAAAGGTTAAGGCCCTATAGTTTGGCCCTTCAAACCAACGCCCCAACTTTTACCTTGATGGATAGAGACCGTGCGGGCAAATTGTGCTCCCTAATGTCTGGAGATGTACAGTAAGTTTTGTCCATGAGTGTATTTATTATTGAATATATTACTGGTACACTATTTAATCTTTATAATGCACTAGCGCGCCATCTGTTATGAAAATTCGAAACTATTAAACAATTTCTACTGCCCTTACTGCAATGGAAAAATTAATGGGAGGGCCTGGCTCATCAGTGGTGAACCCTCCCAGCGGTTTCGCCAGTTTACTCTACCATTTATATTTAATCTTTATATGTGTATAATTATCATTCTTTTTATTTGACCTATATTATGAAAATTAGAAACTATTTTAGACGCGTAAGATTCTTTTTGAAATTAAACAATTTCTACTGCCGTTACTGCAATGGAAAAATTAATGGAAGGGACTGGTTCATCAGAGGTAAACCCTCCCAGCGGTTTCGCCAGTTTAATCTACCATACCGCTGTTATATTGCATTTTTCGATCTTCCTTTTATAGTGATACTGTTGCTAGACTCTTGGAATGGGTATTTTAGATGAGCTATGGACATAAGCTTTGAGGACAGCAGAATTACATACAATTATAAATATATACTGTTGCACCAGGTTGCGGCTTGGCAAATTCTTCAACCTTGATTCTCTCCTGTGCTGGGTCTTGTATCTTACCAGAGCGTGTTTCAACCATCCTACAAATTTATATAAGTGGAGATAATGAGATAACTTTAAGTAGCCTCCAGAATTATTTATTTATTTCTCACATCAAAGAGAGCAGTGAAGTCACACAGTGTACCTAAATACAAATGGTGATTCTATAATATATAAATTCTGTTCATAATACATATATTCTGTTTAATAAATTAAATAAATATAAAATATCAATTTGAATTTAAAATATATCAAAAATAATATTACAAATTAAAATAAAATAGGTCCATTAGCCATGATGCAACAATATATATATTGCGGAAAGCGATTCCTCGAAACATTTTATATATTTATAATTGTATGTACGTATTTCTACTGTCCTCAAAGCTTATGTCCATACTTCATCTAAAATACCCATTCCAAGAGTCAAGCATCAGTATCACTATAAAAGGAAGATCGAAAAAAAAAAAAGCAATATAACAGCGGTATGGTAGATTAAACTGGCGAAACCGCTGGGAGGGTTCACCACTGATGAGCGAGGTCCTCACATTAATTTTTCCATTGCAGTAAGGACAATATAAATTGTTTATTTTCAGAAGAATCATAGGCGTCTATAATTTGTAGTTTTGAATTTTCATAACAGATGGCGCGCTAATGTATCACAATATTACAAATTAAACACCTTTATATATAAAAAGTTGCTTCAAGGGTATGTGTAGGTGGACGCTTCTCAGTTTGCTAAAGCTGGTGTTGTGGCTTTGTCACCGACCCGAGGCCGCTAGTTGCGGCGACGGTCAATAGATGGCGTCTGGTTTTAGACGTCTATTTTGACGGGAGAGGCGACCCTTGTCTCTTTAGATCAATTTCCTCCCGGCAAAATTTACATCTATAATAATACTATGTACAATGAAAATGGTGCCTCTGCCACCGCTACAGAGTTTGGTGGAGAAATGTGTTCTTGTGTTCTTAGAAACGAGGTTAGGCTGGTTTTTCTTTCCTTAATTCAACGTTACCAAATGGGTTCAAATGTAGCGAAGATGAAAGGATTGGAAACAGATCCCAGTTTATGGCTCGTAAAATCCGCGCCAATCTACTGGAAAACCTACTTAGACTTTCTTTAAGAAAAAATAAATTTTCTGATCGTTACTTACGCCATCTGTAGCAATAAATATCAACTATTCGTTGATTATCGTAAATATAGAGGCTGCCTGGCCGGCATTCATAGTTCTTGAAAATAAAGATACTTCGGCCAGTAAATCTTTTTATTACCTCGACGTTTCGACAAAAATCTTTTGTCCTCGTCTTTTTGTTTGCTCCTGACGAGGACAAAAGATTTTTGTCGAAACGTCGAGGTAATAAAAAGATTTACTGACCGAAGTATCTTTATTTTCAAGAAATATTCGTTGATTATTAATTATTCCAGAATTGGCCCCAAATACCCATTCTTGATTAATCAAGAAAATCTAACCACGTGTACGGGTTTCGGGCTGGAAACATCACCCATTTCCCTATGAAGAGGAAAACCTATATGTCCAACATCTATACTCATGGACAAAATTTCCTGATCACTAAACCATCAGTAACCAATGTTACCCAAAATTCTAACTATTCATATTGTAACATAGAAAATTAGTAAAGACAAACTTCAGAATAACACAGCAATTTAAGGCAAAAACAACATAAAATTTATATAATACTAGGCGAATGACCCGGCTTCGCCCGAGAAATCCCTTGGGTGCAATTTCCTTCATACTAAAAGTATATCAATAATAAATATTAGAAGTGCCATTGAATAGCAATACAGAAGTAACACATAAACTACAGGAAAAAAAGTGTGTGTGATGGCAAAAATTGTATTATATTAGTGTTTAGGTATTTAAAAAATTGTAAAAAAAAAGATTGCATCGGCCGGGAATCGAACCCGGGGCGCAGGCGTGGCAGGCGAGCATTCTACCACTGAACCACCGATGCTTATGAAAAATGGCCATATTTAGGTATTCATTCCATTCCGGATTAGTCCGCGTAAAAAAAAAGTTCTTCAAATGAAAAAAAGAAATAGCCAAAAATACTAATCAAAATGCAGCCGAAAATTTTCCTCAGGTTTATAAAAAGCGACATGTAAAATTTGGTACCAATTGGTTCAGTAGTTTTTGAGTTTATCGCGAAACAGACAGACATTGACTTTTATATATAGAGAGACTAAGGCTAACCACTAAATACTAAGGAACAGGCTAAATCAATGTTTAGTTGATTTCTGCTCCACCAGATGGCGCTCGGCCTTCTGTAAAGCACATGTGCTCTTGGTCAAGATATGCCATTCTTAATAATAATACTAAGATAGACAATAAGGTAAGTTTGCTGAGTAGGAAATTATAAAAATGATAATATTCTGTTCATAAAATATGATAAATATTTCACTACAATATTATCAAGAGTAGGGGTCGATGAAAGGATGTTCTAAACCGTTGGTTTTCGACCGCTATGACCCGGGTTCGATTCCCGCATTGGGCACGTTTTTTCTGACTTAAAAAAAAAATGCTCCAATGGCCCTCGATTCTTGCAAAAGTCCAACCCCACCAGCGAATGCAAGTAACCAAACGGGACTCTAGCACATTTGTAAGTAGAACGACATTTGAAAATTATCCCAAATGTGTTTCTATTGAACGAAAAATCGAAATTTACTGTATTTAAAGGAGAAATAACGATTATTTCTAACTTTAATACTATCCCTGGACACTTTATTTTTCTGTTTATCATTACTCTTCACAATTCATCCTTTCATACTTCATCCTTAAGGTTAGAAATAATCGTTATTTCTCCTTAAAATAAATTTCAATTTTTCATTCAAAAGAAACACATGCGGGATAATTTTCAAATGTCGTTTTACAATCATAAGCCGTGTTATATTATATTATTCATTTGTAAGTGCAAAGTCGAACTGCTTTTCACATGTGTAGACAGGTGGTGCACTTACAGTAAAAGCAGTCGCCTTCTTCTACCCACCTTGATTATCATGGCCTGTACCACGTGTACTAGGGATAAGCAAAAAATTATTAAGAGCAAACTACAAACAAGATTAGTTAAAAAGTCCCCCTAACAAGTATCTCTCCATAATTCAAGATAGTTCAAGACATTGATGTACACGTTTTCAGCATCCAAAGACATAAAATAATGAGAAATATAAATCAACAACAACAACAACAAAAAGCCTTTATTTAGGGTCACTGACCCTATACAGGATTCACCAGAGGTATGCATAAGAACAAAGCAGTGAGACAAAGGAAATAACAATATAGACAGAAGAAAAAGAAAAAAAAAAAGAAAGAGAAAGAGGGAAGCAAGAAAAACAACACAAAAAGAGTAGCAGTAAGAAAGTGAGGAGTGAGTGTCACTTGGCCTTCTTCTGAGATATGGACTTGTGGAAACCATAAAACGCCGTAGCAACATACTTATTCTGGGTCATATTGTCAATTATTGATGGAAGTGAAGCACAGAGTTGCCCAGTTTTTAGCATAAGGGTTCTTCTTTCTTCTTTCAGAGCAGAGCAATCAAAAATATAGTGAGTGATTTCATTTTTTGAGTGAAATGAATCTATTCTTTTTGCTTTTTAGCTTTCTAGGTGGGGGAGGGTAATATTCCAAACTTTTTCAACTCAACGGTCATCAGTAACTTGTCACGTAAATTGTTCCGAAATAGAACACGTGCAGTAGTAATAATCGTTAATCGATAACTAGCGTGAGAAGCTGATTGGTTCTTTATTTCTATTGGTTCATTCTAGCCAATTATAGCACGTCTTTCTTTACAGCTCTCTCTAATTGGTGGAAGTCGACGTTTGTTGCCTCTTTTATCTGGCCAATGATGGAACACGTTGACAGAGTGAAAAGACAAGAACTCTTGTATGTGACTCTGTGATAATATCATTGAATTCGATATTTATTTCAGTTCAGAAGGTAGTCCATAATAGATTAAGCTTTAATCCATTACCAAAAATAAAGGTGTTATAGTTTTTATTCTAGTTTGCCTTTTAATTTTTAATTTTAAAAAAATAAAAGTTTTTAGGACTTATGGGCCACCCTGTATATGCGTATATATCTATACTAGACGGGTGACCCGGGCTTCGCCCCGGGATTGACCCGTGTGCATATCTACCCGAGTGATATATATTTAGATAAGATTTTTTTTATAATTGTTTGTTATTAGCATTATCTATTTGTTTGCATCAGCATAATTTAATCTAATCTTTGATAGAGGGCGCTGTTCGTGAGCTAAGTAGAATAATTTGAATATATAGTTTTAATAATTGATTTATATATTTTTAAAAATAGCCTATCGTCTTCCCCGTATTTTTTTACCTATGTATGGAAATTTTGGTTTGAATTAGTGAACTACTGCGAATTTGTATACCGGACATACAAACAAACAAACATACAAACATTGATTTTTATATATAGAGATAGATATATCAAAATTTCCATTTATATATATATAGTATAACTATTGTACACGTGTGTGTGGTTCAGGCCATGATAATCATGGTGGGAAGAAGTTAGCGACTGCTTTTACTGTAAGTACACCACATGTCTACATATGTGAAAAGCGCAGTTAGACTTTTTTCACTTACAAATGTTCCATAGCCCCGTTTGGTTACTTGCACTCGGTAGTGGGGTTGACTTTTGCAAGAATCGGGGGCCATTAGAGCATTTTTTTAATTAGGAAAAAAAGTGTCCAATACGGGATTCGATCCCGGGTCGTAACAGTCGAAAGCCAACAGTTTAGATCACTCGTCAATCGCTAACCACGCGTACGCATTTCGGGCTGTTGGCCCTCATCAGCGTGATGCAAGCTGTAAGTCAACGACCAAAAAATCTGGTCTTTAGGGCATCCTAAAAAATCATGAAACAGGTATTCAGGCCAAAGAGAAAGCCAAACTATGCGAAAAAGAGTAAAAAAGTGAAATTTTACTTGGATCAGGTCAATATATTAAGTAAAAAGTTGTCATTAGCAACTTTAACAGTTACACAATCAGAAGAAGCCTTTGTTCTTAATTTTCCCCCTGATCCTAGAACAATTTCACTTTTGTACTATTTTTTACAGAAGAATATAGTTATGGTTTCTCCTGGTCAGAATTGAGGATACTATAAATGACAAGGTGCGCCATAACACTATCCTTCCTTCATTAAGTACCTCCATTTGCCCTCTACCTTCAAAATAACGCCCAAACCCCCACATAATACGTCAATTAAAATATCCTGTAAGGGAATCCAAGTATTTGAATTCTTTGAGTAGAACACTGTTCACAGTTATTAAAAAATTGATACAAAAAATTAACAATGAAATCTTATTTATTGGAAAAAGCGAGCTTTTGAGTTACAATTTTCTTCTACTGGCTTATCAATGTAAATTGGAGAAGAGCCTCGTTATTCGAAAGCTCGCTTATTTCTAATAAAAATGATACACAATGCCAATTTTATTAATTTTGAAGTTATATAAATGTTTTTTTTTTTTTTTTTGCCTTCAGTTTCCTCTGATCGCTGCACTGGCATTATGAAAGCAATGCTAAACCTACATACAAGAAGAGTTTGGCAAAAGTATAAGCACACATATTTAAAGACACTATCTACACTTACATCGAGCCTGTATTTATCCTGTACCTATATAAGCGTTGTTTTATGTATAGCTGTTCCAAATAGTTATTAATTAATTAAATAATTTTATTCGTGATCGAACGTTGTACTGTACATATATTACATTCCAAACACGACACCAGCCATCTCTGTCTTGAGCTCGATGTACCATCTTGGCGACCGTTAAGTCAGTGAGTTCCTTTAATTGGTCTACGAAGCGTGTCGGTAGGCGATCACATAGCTTTGCTTCATGTTGTTGAGACATTGATACAATGGGCGTTCATGGGAAAAGGAATTCTATGGTGGGGTCCACAGACCTGCTGGGACTTAGGTAGTCTACTCACCCCTATGCCCCAGGAGGAGCCTTCACGCCTTGGATGGCCTTACCAGGATTATACAATAAACGGTTATACGACCTACTAATCAGAATGTACAGTCACATAGTGTATAGGTGTATCATGTAATAATTATCACTTATTTCTCATCTATGTTTCTCGATTGTTGGGCTTGTTAGGAGAATCTTAATAAATTAGTCTCTATTTAAACTTAAAACTTCTTTATTGAAGGTACAAAAAAAACAATGAATTTAAATTACTATGATAAATCTAAATAACTCTAAGAAACTCTTACGTCTCAACGTCTCCTCAAATACTATCTCCCACAACTCACTCAAAGAAATACACATATTTATATACATACAACACCACAGAATAAATTATTTCACAGATTAATTAAATCATAGAATGAAAATGAATATTTTGAATTATAAACATCAACAAATCTCCCCTTCAAATTTTCAATTTTCATTCCTCAAAAAATAACTCCACCACTTAGGCAGTTTTTAAGCTTGACAGCATCCACAGTCTTGGTGAGATGGTCAGCTTTCATTTCCTCTGAAGGGATATGCAAAACTTCAATTTCTTCATCTTCCACAATTTGTCTTATGAAGTGACTCTTTCTATTCAAGTACTTCGTACTTGCTTTCATATTTTTTGACTTAATCATAGATATGGCATTCTGGCTGTCACAATAAACAGTAATTTGATCTTTCAAACCAATCTTCATTTCTCTAATGATGTTACGCGTCCAAATTAATTCTTTAATTCCTTCAGATAAGGCTTCTAATTCACTCTCTGCAGTTGACAAGGCAACAGATCTTTGTTTATTACTCTTCCAATTAAGTAAGTTGTTTCCCATTTCTATAACAAAACCAGTATACGATCTCGCATCAGCTGTTCTGTCCCAACTCGCATCAGTATAAGTCACAATACTTGAATCTCCCCTAGAGTAAATCAATTCATAATTCATAGTTCCCTTCAAATATCTTAATATTTTCTTCAATCCATTCAGGTGAACCTCTCTAGGATCTTTATTAAATCTACTCATATTGCTTATAGCATAACATATGTCCGGTCTTGTTCTAGTTGCTATGTAAATTAACTTTCCAACAATTTCTTGATATTATTTTTGATCAATCGATTTACTATTTTCAAATAAATCATAATTTGTAGAAATGCATAACGGAGTTTTCGAAGGATTGCAATCACGCAAATTATAGGCTTCCAATATTTCTTCAATATATTTCTTTTGATTTATAAAAATGCTATCATCCCTATACTCAAATTCCATTCCAAGAAAGTTTTTTGCAGCTCCTAAATCCGTGATATCTATCTCTCTTTTTATCTTTTTCCAAATATTTTCCTCAAAATCGTCACCAGATCCTACACTAAGTATATCATCCACATGAATTCCCAGATATAAGAAATGATTTTTAAAATTGCAATAATATAAACATGGATCATTCGCAGATTGTTTCATTCCGGCATTGGTTAATAATTCATCTAATTTCTTATTCCACATTCTACTCGCTTGTTTTAGGCCATAAATACTTTTCATCAGATAACAAATTTTATTGTTTCCCTTTTCAAATCCAGGAGGTTGAAGCATAAAAATTTCCTCCTCTAAATCACCATATAAAAAAGCTGTTTGAACGTCCTTTTGCTGAGGAATAACTTTTTTCATTGCAGCTATTTTTATTAGAATTCTTACGGTCTCGGGTCTTATTGTTGGAGAATAAATTTCGTGGTAATCACTACCAAGTATTTGATCATATCCTGTAGCTACTAGGCTCGCTTTGAAGTTTTTAATTGATCCATCACTATTTTTCTTAATTGAAAAAAATCCACTTACTTTTGATCATTTTTTTATCTTTAGGCTTATCTATTAATCTCCAAACTTAAATTAGTAATCCTCTGCATCTCATCTTCCATGGCTTTAATCCATTGCTCTCTATTATCAGAATTAAGTGCTTCTTGGTAATCCCTTGGACATTTAATCTCATAAGTTCTATCAGAAACATTTTCCTTATTCTTTATTAGTCTTAATCTTTCAGATCTCCTCACACCCTTTTTTATAAGTTCTTCTTCCTCGGTTTCTCTCAGACGAAGATCTCGTTCTTCTCTCATTTCTCTCGTCATTCCTGGTTCTGGTCCCCTTCTACGTGGAGTAATTATTTCATCAGGAGGTATTTCATCTATTTCACTCAAATCTATATCATTATCATCTTGAGTAATATGCTCATCATCGATGTTAAAGTTTTCTACTCGGTCTTCTCTATTACCACCAGTCTTCATTCCTGTGAGAAATCAAATTTTGGTCTTCTCTACTAAAAAAGAAAAGTTCATTTTCATCAAGATTTCTACCACTATTATTCATTAAATAATATCCTAACTTAGCTTCATTAAATTTAACATCTGATACTTCATGAATTTCATCCATTTCTGGTAAATATATTCTATAGCCTTTTCTTATCATACTGTATCCCATCATGATCCCTTTATGAGCTTTTGGTTCCATCTTCTTTCTCTTTTCTTTTCTAATATGAACATAAGCTTCGCTTCCGAACCTTTTTAAATAAACAATGTTTGGTTTCCATCCCTTGTATATCTCGAAAGGAGTTGTATTCATTTCTTTGATTTTTATTCTATTATTTATATGAACAGCCACTTTAACACTTTCGCTCCAAAATTTTAAAGGTAATTTAGAATCAATTAGCATGGTTCTTGCCGACTCAACTATGGTTCTATTAAATCTTTCGGCTTTTCCATTACTTTCAGGAGTATAAGCTGTGGTGAATTCTTGTTTGATGCCCTTACTAGATAACCATCGCCTCAAATAATTTGAAATATACTCTCCTCCATTATCATTTCGAATTCTCTTCAATTTCTTTCCAGTCTGTCTTTCTTCTTGCATAATCAAGTTTATTATGGAATCTGCTGTTTGAGATTTATTAGCAATTGGTATAACGAAAGTAAAATTACTATAGTCATCAACAATAGTGATGAAATACTTATATCCAAATGAATCATTCAAAGGTCCAACTATGTCGGTATGCCATAGATCCAAAATATTTTCAGATTGTTTATATTGAATACTTTTGTAAGATTTTCTATGTAATTTTCCCAATGTACAAGATTCGCAATTCCCTTTGTTATTATGTAAATTTTTCAATCCTAATACAGTTGAATTATCATACATTTCTTTCAATTTCTGAAAATTTACATGAGCAAGTCTTTGATGCCATAGCATATCATCTACTTCTGCTTTTCTAGCGATTTCCATATTTAGGATTCCTTCAACTTCAAATTTATCACCATTTCTCCTTGCTTCACTTGTTTCCATCACATGACTTGTATATTCACTATTATTTTGTCTGTTTATTCCTCTTTTTGGCCCATTAAAATTATACCTTGCATGCCCATCACTTCTATTCTTTTTACATATTGTCGATTTATGCCCAAATCCTCCACATTTAAAACATTTCATCTTATTTCTACACTCTTTAGAGATATGTCCCATCATTCCACAGTTAAAACATTTAATAGAAAAATTTCGTCTTCCCGATCGGCCTTCTCTAGCTTTAGATGCAATCTCCTGTTTTTCTACTTTTTCTAGTTTCCTATATTTTATTTTTTCTTCTGTTTCCTTCAGGATTTGTCTTATTTTGTTCATATTCTTTTCTTTATCTGATTTGATAATTTTTACGTCAAAATCAAATTCTACTCTCAAACCTTCCAAAACGAAGCAAATCAACTCTCTATCTTTAATCTCATCTCCTGCTTGAATGCTTCTGCTCTTTATAATCATTGCTCTATTTAAGTAGTCATCCACCGTTTCATCTTCGTTCATTTTTAATTTTGATAATTCTATTCTATTTTTCATTTGCATATCTTCATTCCCAGCTGCCATTTCTTCCTTTATTAGTTTCCATAATCTTTTTGCACTTCTTTCGCTCGAGTATTTAAGCACTTGAGTGTCATTCATTGTTCTGTTCATGACATTTCTTGCAATGGCATTGTCATCATCCCAGTCTTCCCAGATTTTCATTTTTTCATCAAATTTTTTGTCTGTTTCTATTGGCTTTTCAACTTCTTTTCCTTCTATAATTCGTCTCCTTAACTTCAATCCTCTTAGTTCGCTTTCTATTCTGTTTGCCCAGATCAAGTAGTTTTTGTCAGATAATTTTTCTATTGGAGATAAGTTAAAATTTTGCATCTTTTCTTTTTTATAAAAATTTTTCAATTAATCTTGATTTGCATCAATTTAAGTCAACCGCTCTCTGCTACCAATTGTTGGGAGAATCTTAATAAATTAGTCTCTATTTAAACTTAAAACTTCTTTATTGAAGGTACAAAAAAAACAATGAATTTAAATTACTATGATAAATCTAAATAACTCTAAGAAACTCTTATGTCTCAACGTCTCCTCAAATACTATCTCCCACAACTCACTCAAAGAAATACACATATTTATATACATACAACACCACAGAATAAATTATTTCACAGATTAATTAAATCATAGAATGAAAATGAATATTTTGAATTATAAACATCAACAGGGCTTTCATAACATCTCTCGTTATATTAAGCTATTTTATATTGCGTAAATTCACATCTTCACATAAACTTGTTTGAAATGAAGGCGATAAAAACGTGGTGATTTTCTTTTAATGGTAAAAACACAAGCTTTCAGGCAAGAATGCCCTTCTTCAGGTTACAACTTGGAAATATTTTAAAATTATGGATATGAAAGATAACCCAATACAGTAGGTAAATAGTTCAGCTGGGGGGATTGGCGAGGTAAAACACGGAGTATTGGGGTGGGAGGTCGATTTTTTAGGCTATCTTTCATATCCATAGTTTTAAAATATTTCCAAGTTGTAACCTGAAGAAGGGCATTCTTGCCTGAAAACTTGTGTTTTTACCATTAAAAGAAAATCACCACGTTTTTATCGCCTTCATTTCAAATATTATTGCGTGGCTACGTCATGTCTGATCCTAACTTCGAATATAAAGTTGTTTATATTGTTGCACCGTGTCGCTGGGTCAGAATGATCAAATGAACACGCGAAATCGATATGGATCTCTGTTCTAGAGTTATTCACCTGATTTATTTTTGCAGAGCCACACAAACAACGTAAAACAGGGAGCAGACGTTGGTCTCGATGGGAACATAATGCTGATTGCCGCCAAAAAAAAAACGGTCCTTGCCGTTAGGCCTGGTCATAACTATAACACTGTCCTCCTTCTCATGCCTGTTTGTCCCAAACAAGACAAAGCTCCTCTCCAGTCTTCTCAAAGACCTCTAAATGCTTGAATGTCTCAGTAATTTAGAAATCAGTGATAAAATCAATACTTTTGGGGGGTAATTTGAATTTAATTGCGAAACAACATATTAAACCATAACACATATAGGCGTATAGTCATAATTTATACAAAAGTACATAAACAAAGCATACAATATTGCCGACTACCTAACTATACAGAAAAAAAATTGAAGAATAAATGAATATTTTGAAAAAATTAAATATAAAACACGTTTCAGTCTCCAACCACTTGAGAATTGTCACTCGTCCTAAAACGCAACGCCAAGATAATGTCACACATTGTTTGTGGAACCAAGCTACAACTCGGGCCCTCTTTCCATTCTAAGTCAGTGCTGATGCCATTGGCTCCTCTTGTTTGTTGAGTAACCCGTCTATCACAGGACGATGGTTCTTCACACGATGGCGGCCATAGCTCCCTGCTTGCAATATTATCGTCGTTAACTTGATTTTCTCCTTGCGCACATCTTGTATACTCGGTCATCATTTACTAATTGTTGGAAACCTCGATTTTGCGTTCCCTTGTACATTGTAGGTCGTCTTTCTTTACCGTGGAAGAGTCTTTTCGACTTACGCTCTCCATCTCGTGCCTGTCCAGCGCATTTTCGTCCTTGGTAATCTCCCAAAGGCGGTCGGGCCTTTCTTCTTTCCAGTGGAAGTTTTGTGTTGGCCTCACAATTTTTTGCTTCTGAATCTTTCTATTACTAAAACATATAAACTTGAGCCTCTTCGCGCCTATCTTTCATTGGACTATGGGCTCTGCAAACCTGTTGGAGGCGTCAGAGAGCATTGTAGTCTCAAATATAGCATAACTATCTCCCAGCGATGGATGTTTAGCTTGCATTTTGATGGACGAAAGAGCGAAAATGGTTGGTAAAAAAAACTTGACTTACCACAGAGTGGAATGCCAAAGACAGCGCTGACACTTTAAATGGGATTTCCTGGTCACAGAAATTGTGTCAGACTTTCCTGGAGCGCTTGATGCTCCGCTAGCTCCAACTGCGGTATGTTTCGACTATCCAGTCTTGTCGCACTCCCAAGAAGTGTCCAGCTCTGTCACACGCCCTGGATCTCCTTCTTTTGTCCCAGACAGTAGTAGCACCCCTCCTCCTCCGCGCGGTTCCCTGTGTCAACCTCGTACCTCAGAGGTCCTTAATTCGTCGGCAGATTCAGGTAGTACTGGGAACTAAGGGTACGAGGGTCAAAGCCATATTGGAGCGTAGGACGGGTTTAACCAAGTCCAAACGAGAGGACAGCAACCTGGCCATGAAACTCTCGTAGACGTCTGTGGGCTGATTGGTCGACCCCATGGAGCTAGACCATAAAGGCGGACGCGAGGGGCCAAACCATTGGCTGCTCGGTGCATGGAGAATGCATCATTCTCTTGTCTAGGTGGCTGTAAAAGGACCGGCTTTATGTACCGAAAGGTGTAGGAGGCCATATTTCACTTCTAGGATGTAATCCCAGACAGTCAGTCCCCGTCTCAGCAGTCCGTCACGTAGTCTAATTTCATCTAATCATGATCGCCTATGTTCTAGCGGAGATGTTCAGAAGGGATGTAGGGTACCGAATTTCCGCATGGAACATCCAAACATCCACCGGTTTCTCTTTCCCGTTTTTCTCTGTCTGGTCCAGAAATTTATCGCCGCTGAGAGCTTTCAGCCGTTGGTCGATCTTATCTTTCTGAAATTCAGATTGTTGAATATTTTCTCAAAATATTTATTCTCTCGATTCCGATATTTCCTGGATAAGTTCTTTCATTTCTGCGAGAGGAGCTCAAATCATTTCTGTTTGTCCCGTCGCCATTTTCTGGTTCTACTGGTATCCAGATTTGTCTTCATAAATAGAGCATTTCCGCTTCTTACACCGTTTATTACACCACAACTATGTCAGGATAATCAAATGAGCACGCGGAATTGATGAATCTCTGTTCTAGAGCTTTATACCAGATTTTATTTTTACAGGGCCACACAAACAACGCATAACAGAAAGCAACCGCTGGTCTCTTTAGCACCATGCCGACTGCCGCCAGGTGCTCCCTCTTCTTTCTTAAGCCTTTTCTGGTCTCAACGGTCCCTGACGATAAGCCTGAACCTATGCCTGAACGTAACTGTAACAATATTTTAAAAAAAACAGTAACACATATCTATACCAAATCAGAATGATTGACCCTAAAATCCCTATATCTAAAAAAAAAAAAAGAGCAGTATCAATAGGAGAATAGAAATTTCAGAGCTGCCCCCAGTATCAATAGGCGATTAGAATTCTCAGAAAAGTCCCCCTCATCATATATATTGATAATATTTTAAAATGTAAGGAATCCCATAGATCTCTCCCTCCCATGTTTACTCTTAATATGATCTTTTTCCTTTTGAAGAGTAAGAGCTCGAAAGATCGCGGCTAAATAAAATAAAATAATCATAATTAAAAGGATTTATATTTTTTGTATAATATATATCAAATGTCATAGTTTATTATTTTTCTCTCAGTTTTTAATAAAAGGCATTTTAAGACAACATTTTACACTTTATTAACTACACTTTACCCTTTAATGACAAATGTTTTACACTTTAATGACATTTGTCATTTTAAGAGCAATATATTTTACCTTAATATAACCTTAATATAATTTTAATCATTTTTTTTATTTTAAAAATATTTTAACAGAATTGGCCATATAGCCATTCTTGATTAATCTATAAATCATCTATTAATCACTATAAATATGTTGGGGCACGTTTTTGTAACCATACCCCAACAGAAGGCGTATGTATAATCAAATCAAATGGATACATGGCTTCCCTCCCACATAGACTTACAGACCACTTTTTGCCCAGAGACCTAGACAATTGATGACACCAGACTTCCATGCCGAAAGCTGATGCCTGATGAAGAAGACACCAGTGACACCCAGAGACATCCGCGCTGGAAGCTGTTGTTTCATATGTACATATATTCCCCTCACCAAAAATTTAGGTAAAGGTGACCAGAAAAAAAAATGGAGAAGGAAGATCTCTAAAAGACTGAACCTTATAAAATATCCTTCCCGAGAAAGGAAAGCGTTATATTACAGTTCAAGTGAAAAGGGGCCTGTGTCGATTTTTAGCTAAGACGGAGGGGGGGCGATATATATATACCGTCCCGAGAAAAGGGGAGGATAGTATTTCAATCCATGTGGAAGGGGGGGCCTGGCGTCTGAAATTTTACACTATCGCCGTAGCTGTTTCTCTCTTTAGATTTTTTTGTTTTGGTAATACTATATGTTCTATTTCGATGGGAGAGGCCTGGGGCGTCTATGAAATTGATACTGGAGCCGTTGGCCATTTTGATTGGTGTTTCTTTCGGCGAATGAAAATGCCAGCCAATAGAAACTTTGGCTCGGCAGCGAATGGAAACGGGGAGAGACATGAATAAAAGAGGGTTTCTTGGCCAAAAGGCAGATTCGATCGGAGTCGCTCAGTGAGAGGACAGTCTTCAGACGGGAGATCAGACCTTTGCCGGCACTTTCGAGAAAAAGGTAAGCCATTTGTCATTATGACTTAGCGCCCCCCCCCCCCTTTTTTGTGTAGTAACCAACCTAGATTTCGCATGGGCCCTAAAGGGCTATAAAGTAACTTCAGGTCACCTCTATCTAAATTTTTACTATGTAAATAGCATATCTCGTCAGTATAGACATGTTCCCAAATTTTAATTTATTTAAATAAATATCTAGAGAAATTTTCTTGTTTTCTCTCATACATATTTCATTCCTTTTGCTTTATGGTACTACCCCCTACACCTTAATTTTACAAAGTGTACAAATTATAGAACAACCGACTCTGTTGAAATAGAGTTGTGTACTATATCTTTGCTGTGATATATTGACACAGCAACAGTTGCAAAATTACGACTTTATTAGGGCTACTTTGAGGGTAATTATCTGTCAGGTTTTAGTAATGTTTGTACTTTTATGTGTTTCAGTGCGTTATTCCATCATATTTACCAATATACCATATTTTCTGATTCCTCGTAAAGACACATGTCGATAGTGCATCATTGACAGCTGTGCTTCTATTATACAACATTAAGGTCTTGCTGCGGGTTATATACATGGGTTGTTGGCCTAAATTGCTATATATATATATACTTAAGTAAGGAAACTTTAATAAGTCACATCGTGTATCCTCCCTTTTCATCTATCCAAACTAGGGAACGCAACAATGTCGCCCGCCGCGGGGCTCGAATTTAGTATATGTTTCATCCCCTATACTTTAGAAATATATACCTAATGAAAAGCCATACTATTTTTAAGCATTGGTGAAGTAGTCCACGCATCCTGAGATTAACAGTCTATTATAAATCGTGAATTTTAATTTATGCTTCCCGTTTCACGGGCATTTTATCAGGTAATGAAAGTTATGTTGAGGCGGTGTATACCGCATCTCTCGCCGCTGTCTTTTAGGTAGTTTTATAATAGTTATTGGCTATTACATATAAGTTACTTATATTATTGTTGATATTATTAGCTGGTACTAGGATATATTGAGTTATATGTTTCGGGCAAATCTATTTTCTATTAATGCTATTGTGTTTTCTGAATAATAGAGAATCAATTATAAGCCTTGCTGTTTATGTTATTGTAGTGTATTCTAGGTTCTCCTAATGCGAAAGTGTGACCTGTTCCTTTGCAGTATTGGAAAATTAGAGACCTATTATCTTGATTAATAACGTTGCGTCTATGTTCATATATTCTATTGCTGACTCTCCTTCCTGTCTCCCCTGCGTATTTGGCTTGGCAGCTGTTACACTCTACGGAATATATTGCCTTTTATTCTCTGTTTTGGTTAGTGGGTTTTATGATAGTAGGATTATTCTTAGATAGTGGACTTTTATGGTGGAGCCTATGTTAGGGGAATTACAGTAATATGTTTGGATGCCAGAGTTTCTTAAGTAGTTGGCTATTGTTATAGATGTTTGTGAGTATGGAATGTAACATATCGCCCTATAGATATTTTGTGGTTTTGTTTATTGGGTTATTGATAGTTATACTTTTGTGGAAATGTTGTAATATAAAGGTGGTTTGGTATCCTGCTTGCTGGACATTATTTATAATGTTCTGTGTCTCAATCATTTTGAATTCTGTTGCGAGCACCATTGATTACAATTTCTTTATTTTACTTTCTCAAATTATTATATACAGTATGAGAAATGAGGTTGGATTGCCATGGTCCAAATTTAGAACGGTGATCAGTGTTTTACAGTAGTCTACTGAAATGACTTAGCATTTTTTTTTTCATCATAGCTCTGATATAATTTTCTCACAGCAGAGGTGAGTTCTGATAATTATTGCTGGATACAAATATCTTAACTTCATTTTAATAGCGCTTTCTATCAAATCATACTAGCCTGTGCATCCAGATATATGAGCCTTAAGGTGAAAATAGAATTGAAGATCCAGTTAGCGTACCCGTGAAGAGAGAAGTTTGATCACCATAAAAAGACTCGTCAGGCAACCGACTTTTTTTTTTTTTCTCATGATGCCTCCAACCGCATATGATCTTAAATATCCTGTATACACTCTGACAAGGGAAGGTTATCCTGAATTGACAAATGTATAATTTTTTGTCTTTAGTAGAGATTTCCAAGATCCTATTTCTGAAACATTTTTTTTTTTTTGGATGAAGACAAATAAAACCATCTTGATAGTATTGAATTTTACAGTAAATATTTGCCAGCAGAAGGCATGATGAGATTACATGAAATTTAAACCAGTTATATGCTTAGTATGTTTCTTCAGCTGTAATTTGACACAGTCATCAAATGAAGAAATGGGCAGTACGCCATATCTTGATGCTGAACACTTCTGTGTCAGGAAGGTGTAGTTAGTCTGTTTAATGAGAATTTTAATAATCATCGAAATTTAGCAGATTATCATTGGGGATTTGAACAACTGTCTTGAAAAATTTTGAACAGCCTGAGTAGATAAAGGAATCCTGGAGTTAGAGTGGAGAATTAGTAGTACAGACTGACCACTCGACGCAGATAACTCTAGGGAACAATTATTGTGTTAATCCGCCGTAGACAAGAAGAACATTGATTCTCAGGATATTCGATAGGCAGAATTTTGAGAATTGATAAGGTCATGGTTAAAGTTTACACAGGCATATGGGAGTAAAGACAGTGATTTAAACAAGATAAGAGGCAGCCTTGTGTCTTAAATACTTTCAGTGGAAGCAGATGCCACTGCAAATATTCAGGTCTAATAATTTCCAAATTTGAAGTCATGCATGACGGGTTAGCACGGGATTGACGCCTGAACTGGCTTTCACTGGGATTAATCGAGCTTGCGAAAGAACTAGAAGAAGTGTGACATGTCACGCCACTGTACTAAATTAATAATTGAGAAGATTTATGTTGAGCCAACTGAAATTAGTAAAGAATTAAGAGATTAAGGTCTTATTCTTTGAGTTTTACACTAATTTCAATTACGCGATATGGACGGCGTTATAAGTTGGGTGGAAATGATTCGGCCGCAATGGGATAGTCTCCTGGAGGTGGTACGATCAAATACTACTTATTGAATGCCGGGCGGGATCGCATGAAGCACTAAATGACATCAAGAAATGCTTAAAGAAACACCCTAGAAGATTGGGGATCGACAAAATGACGACATGGTAAATGCTCAACATTGTACATTGGCAGCAAAATGATATCTTGCTATTGTATGGACGACCACTCCTTCCTGAAATGTGCAGCGGATGTTAGTCCCAGAATTAGGTCCTTTGAGGCGACACTTTCCTTTGCAGATGACATAAAGACGCATGACAAAACAGCACATGAGAATTTAAACTAACTTCAATTCCTGCCATTAATTAATTTAGTTGACCAATAGCTATAGAACCGCTGGAGACCTCCATACCCTGTGTGAATATTTTAGTGAGAAATGAGCGATTCAATTCTATGAGCCATGAGGTATCCTGTAAGATCAGAGCTGTACCCCATTCAATTTTTTTTTAATAGTAGCCAGTGCGAGATATTTCCAGAATGTTTGTTTCTTTTTCTAACTGTCATATAATTCGGAAACTAGAAAACTACACTATTTTGATACAGTTTACATCTAGCATCCATGTGAACTCAATATAACTATTGAACGTAGATTGTAGATTAATGAGCGAGCCAACCTAAAGAGAACGAGTTTAATAGGCTTACAATCAGTAGTTGAAACAGACTATTCGCACAATTTTGTTATGTTCTCCCTCTAGCTGATCTATGACATTATAGATTTTTTTTAACAAGGTGACTACCCCGTCGAGTGTATATGAAGGTATAAAGGTTTAAAGGTCATAGGCTGTTGGAATAATAATACACTAGTAATAATTATAGTTCATTCTGATGTACAGTAGAGGCAGTGAGAACAGCGCCTCTACCATCATGGCTAGTTAGTTTCAATACACCCAGAAAGAGCATTGATCTAAGATTACTATCCACCCACATGGATGAACATGTACCTCTCCCATTTCCTTTCCCTTTTGGGCCATGAACCCATCTTTCACCCCTCGGTTCCCTGCCCCCATTAATACATGAGATTCTCTTCTCCAATCCCCACTACTAATCTGGAATATTTCAGACAGCAGACTGAGAGAGAACTGAGAGAAAAGGCTGAGAACTTTCAATAACGGGGACTTAGTCCTAGTGGAGAGAATGCATGAGACGAAGGGGCGTCACAAATTTGAGCCAAGGTATGGGGGTCCATATGAGGTACTAAGAAGAGCTGGTGATACTGTATATCTCTTGAAGAATCTAGAAACTGGGAATTTGGATAAATACCATATAGATAGGTTAAAACAATACCATATACAAATTAGGATTTTCCCCACAGAGGAGGAGGAAACTAGTGATGGTAATTCAAGTCAAGGTTCCAGTGATGAAGATCATTGGATTCATCTTACAGGTCCAGCTCATCTCCCTAATAGGTCCGTTAATGTAGTGGTTCCACAAGGGGTGACAACCAGAGCGAACTCAGAAGTAATGAGACGAGGGGAAGTTGACAGAGTTAGTGTGAACAGTTTAACTTTACGCAGGTCTACAAGGGTGAAAAGGCCCACACAGTGTAAATTCTGCTTAGACTGTCGCCACTAACTAGGATTTTGGAGTGTGTACGGAGAATCAGCTCGATAGAATGAGAAGTTTAGAGATTTCAACCTTTTTTTTTTTTCATTTAAAAACCTTTTTTTTTTTTTTTAAAGTAGAACTTCATTAGGATTCCTTTTTTTTTTTCTATACCAACTATTTCTTGTTAAAACCCGAGTTTCAAAGACCAATGAGAATAATGTATACCATTGTGAATTAACTATTTAGTGTAAATCTGAAATTTTAGTTATTATCAGGAGTAATAGGTGAAGGAAGGTGTAGGAAATCACAACTTAGAGGGGGGCTATGTCTAAAACAACAAACCTAATAGGCATCCTATGGCTTGTGTTGGGTAATTCAGAAACCCTATAATCCCTGGCCTTCAGGTAGTAGCTTTGAAATAGGTTTCTAATGAGGACATGAAAGGTCAATCTTTCAGAGTAAAGTTGTGAAGTATAGGGACCCTAAGCCAGGGGTAGAAGTTAAGTAGGCCCAGACCGTAGTCGATCCTCGGAAAGCACTTGAGAATGTTAGTGTTGGGTAGTGAATCGTAAACCCTATAAATCCATCTTTCATTAGAGTGTTGAGGTCGGACTACTGCAAAGGGGACAGACACAAGGTGAAGTAGGAAGAAAGTGACTTCACCCACGGTGGCTAGGGGAGTGACTCAATTCCGCTTTTATGAGGTGTCACGTTTAATGGTCCTTTATTCGCCATTGTAATTTGTGTGTGTCTTTATAGAATTGTCGTGAATAGTCACTTAGTGTCAAAGCAAGGGCAGTTTTTGAAATTACATTTTTTTTAGGTAGGTTAGCTTTCAGATTATTTAGAATTGTTAACCATTTTATTAACAATCATTTATCGAGTATAAAGTATTAGTATATATAGAGTTTGTATGAGGCATTAATTTAAGTTAATAGGGCATTAGTCCCCACTTTGTTTTAATTAGAAACTTTATTTGATTTCACATCTGTCCTGAAAAATTTGTTATTATTAGGATCTATCAATGATGATAATTATAGTACTTTGGCTTGTGTAGCAGCTTTTAACTTTAGTTTGTATGCAAACCGTGAATGATGGGGGGGGGTGTATGAATGGATTGGTTTAATGAATGTGTAAGAAGGTTAAAAACAATTATACTGTTAGACCAAAGGTATATTAGAATAGTGTAGGGAATTAATAGGTTCGATTTTTTTTTAATTTTGATTTCTTTATTTGTTAGGATCGGAAGCCTCACAGGACAACTACAACTCTATCTAGTTAGAAATATTCGCTCCCTTTTGTTAGGTCCCTCGTTAGAGGATATAATTTTCCTTTGATTTTCTTTTATTTTAGTTTAGCTTGAATTCTAAGGATTGTGGATAAATGATCCCTATCCCGACCCTCAGACTTGGAGACAGTGGAAGGCGAGGATCAAGCCGAATTTCCCACTCAACTCCTCCTCGCAAGAGGAAACGAAGAGGTATAGATTGAATTTTATGCAGGATGGGGGATTTGTTTTAGCCATGCCGTATAGCCTGGGGTATAACGGCGCGACCTTGGGTAACCGATCTGACACCGTAGTTTCGACGCTTTTAGCGTGGCTGGAGCGAGGGTGTTGCAGAAGGGAGGTCCTGTAAGATTGGCAAGTAGGCAGAGATTGCCCAGTTATTCTAGACGAAGTGTTTCCGTCTATTGGATTTTTTTGGTACCAGTTTGATCCCCCATAGCTAGCGGAAGTTTCTTCTAATAAAGGATTCGCCCTGCCATACGTTTTGTTGGAATGAATTCGAGCATAAGACCGATTCGAGAGACAGAATAAGTAATTATTAGGACCTTCAACGAGTTTAGACTCGTTCCATGTTAGGATAAGATTTTAAAGTATTAGTTAACTATAATGACCGCGAACGAGACGCCAGAACAAGCCAGTGAGTCAAAGTTTTAGAAGTGTTGCATTGAGGACAGTAGAATTAAGAGCAGTTATACAGGGAGTAGAATTCTGAAGGAATTTGTAAAAGAACCAAAATTTCAGATTGATAAAATTCAAATTTATAAGATGTAGATTTATAGGGTTCAGGTCAATGAATAGGGAGTATATTGGTAGATGAAAGTAATATGAATTTCTTGGAAGGGGGAGGTAGCTGAACTGTACACACCCCAGAGACAAGGTAAACGGAGTCACAAACAAAATGGGAGAAGTTGATTAGTTTCTCTGTCAAACAGAGAGCTCTCTTCATACGGTTGTCACCCTAGATTTAAATGGACTGTGTAGTTTAATAGAGGTCTGGGCAATGTTCCATTTGACCAAGATTCTAAATGACGTACCCATCTGGGTTGAGAGAGTATTGTAATTTGAGGAATCTAACACACAAGAGAGAACACACCCTCCAATAGGATCGGGATAGACGAATATTACCCAGTGACCAACTCGTGATTCCAGACTGGATAAGATTGAAAACTTAACTGAGATACTAAACCTTGAACCCTCAGCGCACAAATATATATTATGTTTACATTTTCTTATTCAATATGTTATTATTTTTATGTCATATATATTATATTATAGTTATATACTATTCATTTCAACAATTTTATTTTTATATTCATGATATTAATATTTATATTAAATATTTAATTATATATATTTTGTCACCATATATAATCTTGTAGTAGTTTCTTTTGTCATCTATCATGGGATGATTTTTTTTATCACTTATATCTTAACATATTTAATCACTATCTACATGATATGTTTACTTCAATATATATATTATACTCATCATATAACATGGAAGGATTCATTTTATCATTACATATTTCGTGCCTTATTTAATAATTACTTTCACAATTTGTTTCTGTAATTTTTTTAATTTAGCAAAAGTCATCATGTCATAGGCTAATTATTATGTATCAAGATATTTCTTTCAGCTGACTATAATTATCCTTTCCTTTGATTGTATATGTATAACTATACCACACGAATGTCTTGATTGGTACTTAAATAAAGATGCTGGCATGTTTTAGGAGTTGGACTAGTCAGTTATTTCTAAACGACTTCTTGGCGCCCAATTTTTTATATATAATATGTAATAGGGAAATGTTCTAACTGTATTGTTAGCAGAAAGAAGGTAGCAATGAATCCAGCACCACAAGAGGCAAGGATGGGGTTGAGAGGACTTACCACAAGGAAGGCCTACTCCTCAAGGCCAAAGAAGAAAGTGGAAGGGTGGTATATATACCCATGAATGGTAAGACAGATGACCTTGCTTACTTCCATACATATGATATGACTGTCCCCCATAACCTATGTTGATAACAGTGTGCTGACGGAATAATAACACATAAAAACCCCTTTGCCAGGATGCGCAATGCCCACTAATGTTCGGAATAATAAACATCTAGAATGGCATACCATCATTTTGACTAGCCTTATCTTCCCTACAGGTTTCGGTACATCTGGCTTCACCTAGTAATGGAAAATGCATTTTGCTAGAAATGGGCCTGCTTTCATAGTAACTGATGAAAGGCAGATGAATAATGAGTAGCACAAACGCATTTGTCCATTACTTGGCAGGGGGAGGATTGTTGGGGCACGTTTTTGTAACCATACCCCAACAGAAGGCGTATGTATAATCAAATCAAATGGATACATGGCTTCCCTCCCACATAGACTTACAGACCACTTTTTGCCCAGAGACCTAGACAATTGATGACACCAGACTTCCATGCCGAAAGCTGATGCCTGATGAAGAAGACACCAGTGACACCCAGAGACATCCGCGCTGGAAGCTGTTGTTTCATATGTACATATATTCCCCTCACCAAAAATTTAGGTAAAGGTGACCAGAAAAAAAAATGGAGAAGGAAGATCTCTAAAAGACTGAACCTTATAAAATATCCTTCCCGAGAAAGGAAAGCGTTATATTACAGTTCAAGTGAAAAGGGGCCTGTGTCGATTTTTAGCTAAGACGGAGGGGGGGCGATATATATATACCGTCCCGAGAAAAGGGGAGGATAGTATTTCAATCCATGTGGAAGGGGGGGGCTGGCGTCTGAAATTTTACACTATCGCCGTAGCTGTTTCTCTCTTTAGATTTTTTTGTTTTGGTAATACTATATGTTCTATTTCGATGGGAGAGGCCTGGGGCGTCTATGAAATTGATACTGGAGCCGTTGGCCATTTTGATTGGTGTTTCTTTCGGCGAATGAAAATGCCAGCCAATAGAAACTTTGGCTCGGCAGCGAATGGAAACGGGGAGAGACATGAATAAAAGAGGGTTTCTTGGCCAAAAGGCAGATTCGATCGGAGTCGCTCAGTGAGAGGACAGTCTTCAGACGGGAGATCAGACCTTTGCCGGCACTTTCGAGAAAAAGGTAAGCCATTTGTCATTATGACTTAGCGCCCCCCCCTTTTTTGTGTAGTAATCAACCTAGATTTCGCATGGGCCCTAAAGGGCTATAAAGTAACTTCAGGTCACCTCTATCTAAATTTTTACTATGTAAATAGCATATCTCGTCAGTATAGACATGTTCCCAAATTTTAATTTATTTAAATAAATATCTAGAGAAATTTTCTTGTTTTCTCTCATACATATTTCATTCCTTTTGCTTTATGGTACTACCCCCTACACCTTAATTTTACAAAGTGTACAAATTATAGAACAACCGACTCTGTTGAAATAGAGTTGTGTACTATATCTTTGCTGTGATATATTGACACAGCAACAGTTGCAAAATTACGACTTTATTAGGGCTACTTTGAGGGTAATTATCTGTCAGGTTTTAGTAATGTTTGTACTTTTATGTGTTTCAGTGCGTTATTCCATCATATTTACCAATATACCATATTTTCTGATTCCTCGTAAAGACACATGTCGATAGTGCATCATTGACAGCTGTGCTTCTATTATACAACATTAAGGTCTTGCTGCGGGTTATATACATGGGTTGTTGGCCTAAATTGCTATATATATATATACTTAAGTAAGGAAACTTTAATAAGTCACATCGTGTATCCTCCCTTTTCATCTATCCAAACCCGGAACCCCAACAAATATATTTAGTTGTTATTGATATACATTATTTTAATTTAATATTTAATACTAAGTATTTTATATTCAGAAAAAAATATTTTTTTTTTATTTCAATAGATATAACAGGGTAGTTATATATGGCGAATTGCCGCTAGTTTTACCTCTGTTTATCTTTAAACGAAATTGATGATGTTAAATAACGCTAGAGCAAAATTGGGACATTATATTAGGTTATATCGATAAAGTTTTTATCAAATTTTGAAATGTGTCCAACAAAATTGGGGCATGTAATCTTATAAATGTAATAATTTATTATTTATTTTATATTTTCTTAAAATTAATAAATAAGTAGAAAATCAATGGATATTTATTCTAAATAGAGTAGTATTAATTAGTACTATGTATAAAGTTTATTTTTTTAAATATGGATATATACAAAATTTCAGAATTAAAAAGCCGTGCAATTAATTATATAAAAATAATTGCAATTAAAATTGACGTCTTTCACCCATAATATTTTTCACAGAGTATCTCGAAAGCTTTTTGATGTGAGTTTAAAAGTGTTTATTTATATATATTTTTTTATCATGTGCTAAGTTTATTAACAAAAAAGTACTTTACATGTGTTTATAAATTCGTTATTTATTTTCCATTTTATATATTTAAAAAGCACAATGATCTGGAGATCTATATTATCAAAATATACGAATATCATATATTTAACTAAATGCATTCCAAAGGTATTTAATTCTAATACGATATCGGAACTAAGCATGTTTTTGCTTTTTTTAAATCTATTATAACTCATATGATTTTAAAATATTTTTGAGGAAAAAATGCGACGCGTTTACTAACGGGTATTTTTAAATTTTTGTTTAAAACAATTTTTGACCTTGGAATTATATAATTCACCAAAAGTCGGCTTACAAAGAATACCATCGGAAAACAATAAGTATTCTTTTAAAAGTACAGTTATATTTTATCGTTGATGTAAATTAAAAATTGATATAATAATTGAAAAAATGTCCATTTTAGGTTGACATTTAAAGATATATATATCTTTTGGTGTGATATTCATTTCAGGGTCTACTGGTGATAAAAGTTCCACTGAGTAAGTATATCAATCAATCAATATGCTAGGTTAGGTCAGGCTATGTTAAAATAACCAAAAACTAACCTATTTTAACATAGCCTGACCTAACCTAGCATATTGATTGATTGATATACTTACTCAGTGGAACTTTTATCACCAGTAGACCCTGAAATGAATATCACACCAAAAGATATATATCTTTAAATGTCAACCTAAAATGAACATTTTTTCAATTATTATATCAATTTTTTTTTTTTTGCTTATCCCTAGTACACGTGGTACAGGCCATGATAATCATGGTGGGTAGTTAGCGACTGCTTTTTACTGTAAGCGCACTACATGTCTACACATGTGAAAGCAGTTAGACTTTGCACTTACAAATGTGCCAGAGCCCCGTTTGGTTACTTGCACTCGCTGGTGGGGTTGGACTTTTGCAAGAATCGGGGGGCCATTGGAGCATTTTTTTTTTTTTTTTTAAACAGAAAAAGTGTCCAATGCGGGGATCGAACCTGGGTACTTTTAAAGGAATGCTTATTGTTTTCCGATGGTATTCTTTGTAAGCCGACTTTTGGTGAATTATATAATTCCAAGGTCAAAAATTGTTTTAAACAAAAATTTTGGATTTGGTCTTATTACCTTGTGTTTATAAGCTTAATTTAGATATTTGCATGTAAATGTGAAATAATCTGATGGTCTGTTGAAATGAATATCATAACAAATTTAATCTTATGTGTAGATTTAACTAGGTTCATATAGAATGGTGTATGAAATATGTACAGTTAAACATAGACTGTATAATATATGTAGGAGATACGGAATTCTAAACGGTTAACCGCTTTCTGAATAGGAGGCAAATCACAAACATTTGTAACCACAAACCTAACTTATTCATGTGAATACAAGGTAATAAGACCTATTCCAAATAATTTGTGTGTGACGTTTCAGCAACAGCATTGTTACCATCATCAGACAAAAAGAATTAAAATTTATTTATATCAGTTAATTATTCTATCATTTAGAATATCATTTTATTCTTTTGTCTGATGATGGTGACAATGTTGTTGCCGAAACGTCACACACTTAATAAATTATTTGAACTCCCCAAATGGCAGGGATCTGTCTAGATTCAAGGCGGCTTTAAGCTCCTGATCCGGACGTGCCCTACGTCGATTGTAAATATCTCTCTTCATTCCTACCATTATTATTACCTTATAACTCCCTTTGAGTGTAAAGATTGACGAGATAAAGTTGTTTAATTGTCAATTGTCACTTAATAAATTATTTGGATTAGGTCTTATTTTCTTGTATTATAATCTATAATCCAAATTGTGCTTTATCATTATTCAAGTGAAAAAATAATACAGAAAATTATACTGTGATCAGGTTGATAAATTAAATAAAAGGTATCTCTCTTGATTGTGAAACTAAAAGTTACTGATGGCTTGCGCCATCTATCAGAATAAATATCAAATAATTGTCTTTTTTTTAATTTTTTTTTTTTTTATTAATATTTCCAAAATTGGCCAAATATTCTTTTATTGAATAATCAAAGAAAGCTAACCATGTACATGATAAGATTTGGAAAGACTCCTGATATATTATTTATGAAAGGTGTTGTTAAGCCTATCCATTTAAACTTTATGTACACAAGGTCTTAGTTAAGCCTTAGTAAGGACAGTAGAAGTTTTATTTATTTGTGAAAAAAAAACATTAAGGTTATGATTATAAACACAAGGTAATAAGACCAAATCCAAATAACGGTAACAGCGTTGTTACCATCATCACACACTATTTATTTATTTGGATTTGGTCTTATTACCTTGTGTTTATAATTAGCTTGTGTTTATTAATCTATAAATCCAAATTGTGCTTCATGCATCTTAACCAAATATATATATTTTTAAAATCTTTTTTTGTTTGTTTCAGAGATGCAAAGCCTCAGTTGCAAATACAGTTTTAAGCCCCTTTCATCAGGTAGGTTATTTTGAATGGCATGGAAAAAACTTATTTCTCTCTATCTTCAATTTACCTTTACTTTTAAATTTCATTTTCACACACTTTAGTGATAGGTATTATTAATCCCTCTCCTGTGTGCTCATTTAAATTTTTAAAAAATGCTCCAATGGCCCCCGATTCTTGCAAAAGTCCAACCCCACCAGTGAGTGCAAGTAACTAAACGGGGCTCTGGCACATTTGTAAGTGCAAAGTCGAACTGCTTTTCACATGTGTAGACATGTGGTGCACTTACAGTAAAAGCAGTCGCCTACTTCTACCCACCATGATTATCATGGCCTGTACCATATGTACTAGGGATAAACAAAAAAAGAAAAAAATTTGAAAAATCAAAGATTCATCTGGGGGAAAGTTTTTTTTAATCAGTTTTTATTACTTGAACAAGGGACTCCGAACAGCAGCTTTACACACCCAAGATAGAGGGCATTACTGTGATAGAGATGTACGGAGACATCTGAGACTCTTCATTGGACACAACAACAACAGAAAATTGACCCAGAACAGCAGCTCTACACACCCAAGATAGAGAACATTGCTGTGAAAGAGATGTATGGAGACATCTGAGACTCTTCATTGGACACAACAACAACAGAAAATTGACCCAGAACAGCAGCTTTACACACCCAAGATAGAGAACATTGCTGTGAAAGAGATGTATGGAGACATCTGAGACTCTTCATTGGACACAACAACAACAGAAAATTGACCCAGAACAGCAGCTTTACACACCCAAGATAGAGAACATTGCTGTAATAGAGATGTACGGAGACATCTGAGACTCTTCATTGGACACAACAACAACAGAAAATTGACCCAGAACAGCAGCTTTACACACCCAAGATAGAGAACATTGCTGTGAAAGAGATGTATGGAGACATCTGAGACTCTTCATTGGACACAACAACAACAGAAAATTGACCCAGAACAGCAGCTTTACACACCCAAGATAGAGGACATTGCTGTGATAGAGATGTATGGAGACATCTGAGACTCTTCATTGGACACAACAACAACAGAAAATTGACCCAGAACAGCAGCTTTACACACCCAAGATAGAGGACATTGCTGTGATAGAGATGTATGGAGACATCTGAGACTCTTCATTGGACACAACAACAACAGAAAATTGACCCAGAACAGCAGCTTTACACACCCAAGATAGAGAACATTGCTGTGATAGAGATGTATGGAGACACATGAGGCTCTTCATTGGACACAACAACAAAGTCAGCTCAAAATAGATTAACAATATTTGCTAATCAAAATATCCTGTTAATGAATTTTTTTTTTTTATTAAGACTTCCAAAATATATCTTTGATTTGCATATATGTATGGGTATGTATGTATGTAAATTGTAGAAGTAAGCTACGTGGTGTTGGCAGAAACCAAGGGACCTTGAAAGGATCCGTAATATCGGGATCTCTGCCCACATTGATGCCGGCAAGACCACATTGACAGAGAGATTGCTCTTCTATGCCGGGGTGATAGAGGAAATGCACGAGGTAAGTGTCCTCTTCTCACTCCAGACTCACCATCACTGCAGGAGTTGACCAGGTACTTTGTCTCGTTTCACATGGCGGCCTCAGAGGGTCGGTGGAAGGATGGTCTAAACCGTTAGTTTTCGACCACTACGACCCGGTTTCGATCCCCGCATTAGGCACTTTTTTTCTGATTAAATAAAAAAGAAATGCTCCAATGGCCCCCGATTCTTGCAAAAGTCCAACCCCACCAGCGAGTGCAAGTAACCAAACGGGGGGCTCTGGCATATTTTGTAAATGCAAAGTCGAACTGCCTTTCACATGTGTAGACATGTGGTACACTTACAGTAAAAGCAGTCGTCTACTTCTACCCACCATGATTATCATGGCCTGTACCACGTATGCTAGGGATAAGCAAAACAAAAAACATGGCAGCCTCTCCTTGTTCTTGTCTTTGATGGAGAGAAAACAATTCAGGTTGAAACTTGAGATCACTTCAAAACATTTTTTAAAAATTGCATTTATAGATACAAGATTAAGAGTTCTTATCGTTTAATAGATACAAGATAATAAGACTTAATCCGAATAAATTAAATAGTGTGTGACGTTTTGGTAACAACGCTGTTACCGAAATGTCAAACACTAATAATTTATTTGGATTAGGTCTTATTTTGTTGTATCTATAATCCAAATTGTGGCTATATCAAAAATGCATTTAATTACAGTAAAACACCGCTTAAACATAATACCCAAATCTGGGGTATAGTGAATTTTCTCATATAACTTTCTGTTTTTGTCTTTGGTGGAGAGAACACAATTCAGGATGAAACTTGAGATTGCCTAAAAAAATTTAGGAAAATTTATTTAATTACACTGTACGGTCCACTGTACATATTACATCCCCAAACATGATACGATGCCAGCCATCTCTGTCTTGAGCTTGGTTTAACATTCTTACAATGGGCATTCATGGGAAAAAGGAATTCTATGGTGGGGTCCCTCTAATGCAATCTAATGCAAGCTAAAATGTATTTTGGAGCTGTAGGTGCTCAAGCTAACATTTTGAGCAAAATCTGTAGGGGTCAAGTGAGCAGTCAGCACTTGTTGAAGCTCTCTCCAACACACCAGATGTGTCTGCTTTTCTCATGTGTAGATATGTGCCCAAGGATGGGAATCGAACACACATTGTTCCGCTTACCGGGCAGATGCCATGTCCACTAGGCTACCCTGGACTGTGTAGATATGTGATGCACTTACAGTAAAAGCAGTCGCCTACTTCAACCCACCATGATTATCATGGCCTGTACCACGTGTCTTCTTCTTTCTTATCTCCACACTGGGTGAAGTAGAATGCGTCTGCCTTTGTCATTAAGACTGGGAGCACTACTCAGTGGCAGGCCACAGACTTAGCTCCAAAAAAAATGGCCGCCTCTGACATGAGGAACAGATGCCATGTGCAGCCACTCTTAACATGGAGTACAAACGCTGCTCATCCTGTATCCCTGGAGTCCTTACAGGGTACTATCAGCCAGGCCAGCTGAACCCAGGTTTTTTAGTGAGCTTGTTACTGCTCCCCCTCCTCTTTTTTCATCCTGGCTTGGGACCGGCAAAGGTGGAGTTATTCTAATGTATGAATAGCATAATATTAAGAAACTCTATAACTGCTTCCCTTCCTCTGACATGAGGAACAGACTCTGTGTACAGCCGCTTCTAACATGGAGTACATCCTGTATCCCTGGAGTCCTTACTATCAGCTGAGCCCAGGTTTTTACCGAGCTTGTTACTGCTCCCCCTTCCTCTTTTTTCATCCTGGTTTGGGACCAGCAAAGGCAGAGTATGTGTACCACATGTACTAGGGATAAGCAAAAAAGATGTGTGCAGGTCCGAGGCAAGGATCAGGTGGGAGCAGTAATGGATTCCATGGAGCTGGAGCGGCAACGTGGTATCACCATCCAGTCCGCCACCACCCAAGTCAACTGGAAGAAACACACCATCAACATCATCGACACCCCCGGCCATGTTGACTTCACTGTGGAAGTGGAGCGTGCCCTCCGCGTACTGGACAGCGCCATTCTAGTGCTCTGCGCTGTGGGAGGCGTTCAGTGCCAGACCATGACAGTGAATCGGCAGATCAAACGCCACCAGGTTCCTTTCCTGGCATTCATTAACAAGATGGACCGTGTTGGAGCCAATCATCTCTCAGTGGCGGAACAGATCAAGTAAGAGCTCTCCCTATCTCTCTCTTCCTGTTTGTACCCTACCTCATTGAAACTACATATCTAACTGCTTTTCACATATGTAGACATGTGGTGCACTTACAGTAAAAGCAGTCACCTACCCCTACCCACCATGATTATCATAACTTGTACCACGTGTACTTGGGATAAGCAACAGAAAAAAAGGGATCTCCTGATTGCGCAACTAAAAGTTGCTGATGGCTTGTGCCATCTTTCGGAATAAATATCAACATCAGGAACTTTTATCCTGAAGATAGAAGTTGCCTGACTGACATTCATATTTCTATGAAAAATAGACACTTCGGCCAGTTTGAGTTTTTTATTTTTCTCAACGTTTAGACAAAAATCTTTTGTCTTCGTCGTTTTACTTTTACTTAAACAATCTCTTAATTTATCCACCTGATTCCAGTACAATTTCACTTTTTTACAATTTTTTTCACATTATCCCTGGAAGATTAATTAAAGCTTAATTTTGTGTCCCTCAATATGTGCTACTTGAAATGTGCTATTCAATATGAAGGATAAAAAAAAAACCAACCAGCGAGTGCAAGTAACCAAACAGGGCTCTGACATATTTGTAAGTGTATAAGTCGAACTGCTTTCACATGTGTAGACATGTGGTACACTTACAGTAAAAGCAGTTGCCTACTTCTACCCACCATGATTATCATGCTAAAGAAATGCTCCAATGGCCCCCGATTCTTGCAAAAGTCCAACCCCACCAGTGAGTGCAAGTAACCAAACGGGGCTCTGGCACATTTGTAAGTGCAAAGTCAAATTGCTTTTCACATATGTAGACATGTGGTGTACTTACAGTAAAAGCAGTCGCCTACTTCTACCTACCATGATTATCATGGCCTGTAAGTAAGGACACATATATAAAATATAATTTCCTTTGTAAATATATTTTGGATTTCATTAAGAAAAATGGTCTTTGATGTAACGATCTCAAGGAAATATTGGACATATCTTGTGGTTGTAAACAATATATAGGTGTATGCGTGTATATGGGTGTATATATGTATATATTTTTAAATTTAATGATGTAACTGTAAATAAAATTCAAAGAATATCTCTATATGTAAATAATATTTATGAATCTTTCTAAGTCGCTTTCTGTGTATCTTTCCATGTTGAATATTTTCTTTGTTATATTTATATGTACATTTAGCGCAAGTGTCCCTAGGGGGACATAGCGTTTTGAATTGAAATAAATAAATAAGGGATAAGCAAAAAAAAAAAAAACCTGATCCCAGTACAATTTCACTTTTTTACTATTTTTACATATTATCCCTACAAGATTAATTAAAGCTTAATTTTTGTATCCCACAATATGTGCTACTTTAAATGTGCTATTCAATATAGAAGGACAAACATGTGTGATGTGTGCAGAGATAAACTCAACCAACCATCTGCTCTAGTTCAGATCCCCATTGGTACAGAGAAGGACTTCAAGGGAGTAATAGACCTGGTCCATGAGAAGGCTTACTACTTCGATGGAGAATGCGGGTCAGTTACTGTAGTGTATTTGCATATTGAATTATGGATATGCAAATATCCTGTTTTGCATAATGCTTTTCATAGTTTTGTATATAAATAGCGACAGTTTTTAGCTACCAGTAGTCAGTCAATTTATGTAATAAAAGAGATTACTGGAGTCCGTTTTGCCTCAGTGAAGAGACACCTCTTCTTCTTCTTTCTTATCTCCACACTGGGTGAAGTAGAATGCCTTTGTCATTAAGACTGGGAGCACTACTCAGTGGCAGGCCGACTTAGCTCCAAAAGAAATGGCCGCCTCTGACATGAGGAACAGACACCATGTGCAAGCTGCTCCTAACATGGAGTACAAACGCTGCTCATCCTGTATCCCTGGAGCCCTTACAGGGTACTATCAGCCGGGCCAGCTGAGTCCAGGTTTTTTAGTGAGCTTGTTACTGCTCCCCCTCCTCCTTTTTCATCCGGGCTTGGGACCAAGCGACATGAAGCGACACCTCACTCTTGGCTACCTCCCACTTTCAAGGATAAAACAAATTCTGTGTGGTTTTTTTTCTCTTTTTTTTTGACAATTAAACAACTTTATCTCGTCAATCTTTACACTCAAAGGGAGTTATAAGGTAATAATAATGGTAGGAATATGAAGAGAGATAAATACAATCGACGTATCCCTCTCCGAGGGCACGTCCGGATCAGGAGCTTAAAGCCACCTTGAATCTAGACAGATCCCTGCCATTTGGGGAGTTCATGTTCGGAACATGTTTGATGATTTGAAATGAACCAGGCGATAAGGAAGATGGGTGTCTTTTATATAAAACGAGCACAAACTTTCGGGTAAAAACCTTTCTACAGGCGGTTATCACATAGCAAGAACGGATACCAATGGCAAGAGTTTCTCAAATATATATAGCAGAGGTAATTTGTATAACAGCGTGAAAAGAAAAAAGATGCAAAGTAGACAAAAAAGTTATTAAGTAAATATGTATGGCGAAAAGGTTCGAGATAACATAGAAACTATTACATTAATGCTTTACCCGAAAGCTTGTGCTCGTTTTATATAAAAGACACCCATCTTCCTTATCGCCTGGTTTATTTCAAATTTACTAGGAAGAGTTCCTTGTAATTCTATGTTTGATGATAATGTTGAAGAATTTGTTGAGAAGAATCTTGTCTTCAGGTGTGAGTAGCCCAGTGTGTTGTTTACGTCCTCCCTCACTGTTGTTGTTGACAGGGAAAGAGTGAAAGTGACAGAACCACCTGCCGAACTGAAGGAAGAAATGAGTCTGTATAAGAGTGCTCTTCTTGGTAAGTCTCTATTGATTGGTGTAAAGAATTTGAAGCAATAATCACAAGGTAATACGACACCAAATAAATAGTGTGTGACGTTTTGGCAACAACGCTGTTACCGTCACACACTATTTATTTATTTGGTGTCTTATTACCTTGTGAAAAATTCGAAACTGTTTTAGATACGTAAGATTCTTTTTTTTTAATTAAATAATTTCTACTGCCCTTACTGCAATGGTAAAAATTAATGGGAGGGCCTGGCTCATCAGTGGTGAACACTCCCAGCGGTTTTGCCAGTTTAATCTACCATACCACTGTTATATTGTATTTTTTGATCTTCCTTTTATAGTGATAACTGGCGAAACCGCTGGGAGGGTTCACCACTGATGAGCCAGGCCCTCCCATTATTTTTCCATTGCAGTAAGGGCAAAAAAGAATCTTACGCGTCTAAAACAGTTTCAAATTTATTACCTTGTGTTTATAATCCAAACTGTGCCTTATCATTGAAGCAATAATAAAGCTTTTTCAAATTTAACACACAAGGTAATAAGAACAAATAAAAAAAATTGTGTGTGACATTTCAGTAACAGCTTTGTTACCATCATCAGACAAAAGTACTGAATGAGTGAAATATATCACAGTATATATATATTTTTCTTATTCAGTACTTTTGTCTGAAGATGGTAACAATGCTGTTTTTGAAACGTCGCACACTATTTATTTATTAGGATGTGGTCTTTATTGCCTTGTGTTTATAAACTATAATCCAAATTGTGACTTATCAGTTTTTTTTAAATTTACTTTATTTATACACGTGGTACAGACCATGATAATCATGGTGGGTAGAAGTAGGCGACTGCTTTTACTGTAAGTGCACCACATGTCTTCACATTTGAAAAGCAGTTCGACTTTGCACTTACAAATGTGCCAGAGCCCACGTTTGGTTACTTGCACTCGCTGGTGGGGTTGGACTTTTGCAAGAATCAGGGGCCATTGGAGCATTTTTTTAAGTAAGCAATTGTCATCTATTGGTATAAAATTTGGGACAATTTTTTTTTTTGTGGACATATGTTTCTCTCCACATATTAATTAATATCTCTCCAGACCTTACTGCAATTATATAAGTTATTGAATGAGAGTGTTCACCATTGATGGGCCAAACCCTCTCATTCAACAACTTTTATCATTGCAGTAAGGTCTCTGTTCAAAATCACATTAATAGGTACCGCTCAACAAGAGCAACCTAGTTCATGATAATTGAAACAGTGAATAACATGTGAAGGTTATTCATATATTAAACAAAATTTTAACGCGGGATTGAATCCCGGTTCATGAGTGTCGGGAATCGAGGGTGTTACCTACTTGTCCACCGACTTTTTTTTGGTCTGTGTAGAGATATATGTTGATTTATCATGAGAAACACATTGCCAAAATAATAAAGCACAATTTGCATTATAGAAGATAGATAAAAGAAAATAAGACCTAATCCAAATAATTTAATAGTGTGTGACGTTTCAGGCAACAGCATTGTTACCATCATCATCATCATCCGATTTTATTCTTTTGTCTAATGATGATGGTAACAATGCTGTTACCGAAACATCACACACTATTAAATTATTTGGATTAGGTCTTATTTTCTTGTATCTATTGCCAAAAATAATTATTACAAATTTTATATTTCACAGTAGAACCTCCTCCCTGTCGTCTTCTTCTTTCTTATCTCCACACTGGGTGAAGTAGAATGCGTCTGCCTTTGTCATCAAGACTGGGAGCACTACTCAGTGGCAGGCCACTGACTTAGCTCCAAAATAAATGGCCGCCTCTGACGTGAGGAACAGACCCCATGTACAGCCGCTTCTAACATGGAGTACAGATTTATCCTGTATCCCTGGATTAGGAGCCCTTACAGGGTACTATCAGCATGGCCAGCTGAGCCCAGGTTTTTTAGTGACCTTGTTACTGCTCCCTCTCCTCCTTTTTCATCCGGGCTTGGGACCGGCAAAGACTTGTGATACCATTTAACTATTGAACCTCCCTGTAAAGGAGAACACTTAGTTGTAGAGTTAAAATGTCCTTTAGGGAGATGTGTCCTTGTACCCGAGAGAAGTAGTAATTTTGTGGCAGAAACTGCCCTTTGTAGAGAGGTGTCCTCTCATTGAGGTTCTACCGTAATCTCCATTATCTCAACTTACAGCTATTCTTGTAGAGGGATTATAAAGATCCGAAAGCTTGTACTTTGCATGAATAAAGAAAAGGAGTAGGTGGAAGGATGGTCTAAACCATTGGTTTTCGATCGCTACGACCCGGGTTCGATTCCCGCATTGGGCACTTTTTTCTGTTTAAAAAAAAAAATGCTCCAATGGCCCCCGATTCTTGCAAAAGTCCAACCCCCACCTGCGAGTGCAAGTAACCAAACGGGGCTCTGGCACATTTGTAAGTGCAAAAGTTGAACTGCTTTTCCCATGTGTAGACATGTGATGCACTTACAGTACAAAAAGGGTGTCTACTTCTACCCACCATGATTATCATGACCTATACCACGTGTTGTTGTTGTTTCTTATCCCCTTGTGTAAAGATTACACGAATTCCATGAGTTCATGCTCCTCGAGCTGATACCACGTGTACTAGGAATAAGCAAAAAAAAAAAGAATAAAGAAAGGCATAGTTAGTGTTTATATTCGCATTTCCTACTGTAAATTGTTAGCTTCAATTATTGTGAATCCTAATCCTGAGTATGGAGCATGAGCTAACCAAGGTTTGGTGTTGACACAGAGACCATCGCCAACTATGACGGCCCGTTTATGGATCGCTACCTTGGAGAAAGTGACGTTCCCATTGGACCTGAGGAGATCATGGTAAGAATGCTCTTTAATTTGACCCTATTCCTATTTTTTTTTTTGCTTATCCCTATTACACGTGGTACAGGCCATGATAATCATGGTGGGTAGAGGTAAGCGACTGCTTTTACGGTAAGTACACCACATGTCTACACATTGTGAAAAGCAGTTCGACTTTGCACTTACAAATGTGCCAGAGCCCCCCGTTTGGTTACTTGCAGTCGCTGGTGGGGTTGTCTGTGCCATAGTAGAACCTACAGTATCGGTAGGGAAGTAGCCATGTACTGAATGTGTGCAGGCTGCTATCCGCAGACTGGTGGTGGCCAGGGAGTTTGTCCCCATCTTCCTGGGCTCCGCCCTCAAGAACAAGGCAGTACAGCCCCTGCTAGATGGTGTCCTAAACTACCTGCCTAACCCCATGGAGGTGCACAACTACGCCTGTATCTACCATCCTGGCAGGTAAATTTTGTCTACTACCGATAAAGTACAATTTGGATTATTCTATATACAGTTACGAGCGTCATTCCTCATCAGTCGTCTCTGTCACCGTTTCACCGTTTTCTTTTTTTTGGAATGGCGCCCTCCTATTGGTTGGCTACGATCACGCCACCTTTGCCCCCCCCCCCCCCCCCCCCCATCATGCCTCCCCCACTCGCTCTTTCGTTTTTGTAACTATTGTTTTGGAGCGGGTCGCTCTTTAAATAAATGCATATATTAGTTAATAACTAAATGGAATCCTCTCTTTCTTTTTCCCAGTAAGAGACGCCTACGGAAGCCAACAGTACATAGACAGATAAAGCACATAGGCTATAGTTATTAACTAACTTATGCATTTATTTAAGGCGCCAATTTATAATTGTAACAAATAGTATTTGAATCAAAACATTCATTCGGGTAAAACACGGGTGTTGCCCGGGTCATTCGGCTAGTAGATTATAAACACAAGGTAATAAGACCAAATAAATAAATAGTGTGGAACTAATAGTTACTACTACTAGTGTGTAACAAACTTTTTATTGTAAAACGACACTTGAAGTTACACCGCATGAGTTTCTTTTATACGAAAAATCAAAATTTTATTTCAAGGTGAAATATCGACTATTTCTAACCTTTTTGGATGAGGTATGAAAGGGTGAATTATGAATAGTAATAATGATAAACGGAAAAATAAAAGTGTCCAGGGATGGGAATCGAACCCATAATATTCCGCTTACCGGGTAGATGCCATGTCCACTAGGCTACCCTGGACATATTTTTCCGTTCATAAATAATACATAAAGTAACTTATAATACAATATAATACACTGCTGCTTGTGATTGTAAAACAACACTTGAAGTTACACCGCATGAGTTTCTTTTATACGAAAAATCAAACTTTTTATTAGGATTTGGTCTTATTACCTTGTGTCTTGTCTATTAATGTTGTGTAGCCGGTGTTGGTCCTGTCTTGGTTCTCTGTAGGACCCTTCTTCTGTATAGACAGCATACAACAAGGCTTACATTACAACATGGCTCATATTACAGCACGGCTCACATTACAACATGGCTCACATTGTAACAAGGACCCTCTCATTGCCTGAAAAGGACACTTTTCACTTGTACGGTGGGGAAGACTCCCCGGCTGAAAATTTAAATTGTCAATATTAAATTCTTCTTTAAATTATTATATAATAAGGTAAAATATCCTAGCTGCGAAAGCTTTAGAACCTGATGTCCCTGGTTCAAACACCCTTTTCGCTATCTTTTTTATTATCTCTAATTATTTTTGTCTTCTTCTTTCTTATCTCCACTCAATCATATAAGGTATCAAGCTTGTAAAGCTTGTTGATGGTGTCTGCCGGGGAAGAGTAGAGCTCATCAATGGATGAGTCAATACAGTCAATAATAATAATTATTATTTTTTTGTGATCTCATTTTGTAAATATTGACTGAGTTGTCAGTAAATTTGTTTTAATTGTCAATTGTCACATGATAACAAGGTTCACATGTCTTTAGGGAGGAACCAGAGAGATTGGAACTGAAGACCCAGAGAGAAAACGTACCTCCTGTGGCCCTTGCCTTCAAGCTTGAGGTAGGTGACAGAAAATATCTTAACCTTAAAGCCACACTCTGTGCATCTCCATTTTATGGCAGCCCCGTGTAGCACTCTTGGAGTGTGCATTAGAGTTGTACCTCATCACCCCAGTCTTCGATCACTGAGTCGAGCGACAAGTTTTGTATTGTGAAAAAATAGTACAAATGTAATATGTTCTGGGATAAGATGCAAAATTATGAAAAAAAGGCATCTCCTTATTGTTCAACTGAAAGTTGCTGATGCACGATAAGGGGATGCCTTTTTTCATAAGTTTTATATTGTTAGAACCATGATAAGAAATGATACCACAAAGCTTAAACGTTTCTTTTAAATCCAAACGAAGCAAATTTTCTATTGTGTTTTTACTGTGATGGAAAAATATTGAGGGGGCTTGGCTCATCAGTGGGGAGCTCTCCCAGCGATTTGCTTCCAATTAATCTACCAAACAGCTTCTTAGAACTCTAATACTGTATTGGACAATTTTGTTTATATACTGAAGGGTAGAATTTTAGTTATTGTATTTAAGTAAACTATGGACATAAGCTTTTAGGACAGTAGAATTACATATAAATGCTTGCAATGCTCTTTCACAAACAATAAAGATGAGGCCTGTTAGACTTAAATCAAACGTGAGACAATGTGCCATCTATATATAAGTGAAATTTAACACAGCATTAATGCTTCTTTCAAAACCAAGTGGAGGGCTTTGTTCATTAGTGGTGAACCCTCCCAGCAGTTTCGCTACAGTTTTTAATCTACCAGACCGCCCGGGAATTCCCCCGAGTGCAATTTCCTTCATACTGAAAGAACATTACTAATAAATAGTATTAGAGCCATAGAATAGCAACACCGAAGTAATACATAGTTCAAATAGTTGGCAGATTTTCCACCCAACCTCCGAGGTACCCGCCCCAGCGTGTTAACTCTTATATATAGTGGTGCATCCTCTGTAGGTCTATTACACTCTTTGGGTAAAAAGGGATAAGGATTGAAATTGCTTGAGAAGAATGACCGTGATTGACCAAGCCTAGCCAGCAGCCAGTAATCTAATGTTTTCAGACCCCAGTCAAACATTCGTAGATGTTTTTCTGAAAAAAAAAAAAAAAAAAAAAACTAATATTAATATAAATCATAATAATCTGCAACTGTCCTTGAATATTCTAATTCTAGAGATTTTACCTTTCAAATATATACGTATATAGAAAGAATTATGAAAATAATTTACCACTCAAACAACAATAAAAAAAAAAGACTAAAATAGCATAAAAAAAAATTTATTCAAGACAACACAGAAGAATACACAAAATTTGAAGTCTTATTTTCTGGAGCCAAAACATAAAGATTTCTTCCTGAGCCAACTCTAGAGTAGGCAACATACAATTGCCCATGCGAGAAACAGGGTTGCTCCAAGTCAATGCCAGCAATTTTGAGGGACTGACCTTGAGCCTTGTTAATCGACATGGCAAAAGAAATTCGAATGGGGAACTGCAATCTTTTAAAATGCAAAGGAGAATGTTTATCATCATGAATCAGAGGAATCCGGGGGAATAAAAACCTCTTCATTTTGAAAACAACCAGTCAAAATGGTTGCCTCTACCACATGAGGCCACAATCTTTTAACACAGAGACGGGTACCATTGCAAAGGCGGGGTGCATCAATATTTTGTCATCAAATATATACGTATATAGAAAGAATTATGAAAATAATATACCACTCAAACAACAACAAAAAAAAAAAGACTAAAATAGCATTAAAAAAAAATTTATTCATGACAACACAGAAGAATACACAAAATTTGAAGTCTTATTTTCTGGAGCCAAAACAAAGATTTCTTCCTGAGCCAACTCTAGAGCAGGCAACATACAATTGCCCATGCGAGAAACAGGGTTGCTCCAAGTCAATGCCAGCAATTTTGAGGGACTGACCTTGAAACTTGTTAATCGACATGGCGGGCTTGAGACTGTTGGGGATTCTCCAATGTGCGGCTACTTTGGCCTCTAGCAGCTCGGGCAGCCATGCGTCGAGCTGCAGGAGTTCTTACTCCAATTGCAGATCTTTTGCGAGGCATATCAAATGGGATGATTCAATTTGAAAATATGTCCTAAAAAAACAGAAATAGCACAATGAGTACCAAAAATATTTTTATATATATATAAAAAAAAAAAGCTTTTAAGGAAAACAGTGCAGACCCAAAACAAATCCAAAGTATCAGAATAAGTTACAGAACAAAACTGATTATCTAGTAGAATTTTTTAAGTTTGTAAATATCAAAACTACATTGTTCACTAACCATAACTTGTGTGTGTGTGGTAACTAAAACAAATTTCTCTCTCAACATTTCTACAGAAAAAAAATAAGGCAAAAAAAACTAATGGCAAAACATGTCAAACAGGTCAATCTTTAGAATGCTCAACTATTTTTTTTCCCTAGCCTAATATCTGCGTGGACAAAAAGAAAGCAGCATAATTGAACTACCACAAACAAAATATACAGAAATGGCAAGCGAATAAAATAAATGACAACAACAGACTAAATTTTAAACTATCAATGAAACATATGATTTTTTTAAAAGAATAACAAAACAAAGGCCATTACAACAATTAAAAAACAAAAGCCCATTGTTTATATACAGTAATAAAAGTTTGTAAATATTGTCAAATCTGCATTGTTTACTAACCGTAACATTGAAAAATGTAGTGCCCTATCAACATGTCAGAAAAAATAATAATAATACTAAAAAAAAAAACTAATGCCAAAATAGCCATGTTAATATTTTAGGCTGATAAAAACCAAAGGGTATATGGATTATAGACAAACACATGTTTTGGCTGTTAAATGAGACAGTAATTCATATTATATTTTCACTACTGTATTTTTTTGCATATTGACTATTGTTTGTTTAATTTTAAGAATTATCATATTGACTGTAAAAAAATAAAACAAAGGCCAGAACAAAAATTAATAAAAAAGTAAGAAAGCCATTGTTTACATACAGTAAAGCTAATTTTGTAATGTTTTTTTTTTTAATTACATTGTGTGAACCTACCTTAACTTAGCAATATAAATTTTAGACAAACACATGTTTTCGCTGTTAAATGAGACAGTAATTCATATTAAATTTTCACTACTGTATTTTTTGCATATTGACTATTGTTTGTTTAATTTTAAGAATTATCATATTGACTGTAAAAAAAAAAAACACAAAGGCCAGAACAAAAATTAATAAAAAATAAGAAAGCCATTGTTTACATACTGTTGGAAAAGAAGACGTCCGAAGCAGCCAATGGGAGGCCGGCGGAGGCAGCTACGGGGATGCAGCGGCAAAAATGAAAAAACAATAGAGGAAGAACTTGTAAACAACTTTTTTTCGAACGCTAGAATTTGCCCTGATCTCCGATTCTTTTAGTGTAAATGTTTAAATAATACTTTACTTATTTTCTTAAATTGTAATAAATATAATTTTCCCTCCTGTTTTCGTCGTATATTTTAAAAGTGTTATAAACAACGACGCCTTAACTTTGAACCTACAACCCCGCCGACCAAGAATAGAGGTGAGTGACTACCTCTATAGAATTTAGATCGTCGTCACAACACAGAGTGGCGGTGAAATCGCAATACATACAGTAACGCTAATTTTGTAAAGTTTTTTTTTTAATTGTGTGAAATTTCGCATTGTTTGAAACTTACCTTAACTTAGTAATATAAATTTCTCTCTCAATACTTTTGTAAAAAAAAGTGACACTCGTATAAAAAGATATTTTAAAAAAAGTACGCAAGCAACTTGAAAAGAAATGCAGAACTCTCATTGGTCGCTTAATTGGCCTCGTGTTGTTACTTTCCCTCGTATTTACTCCGCGTAAAAAAAAGTTCTTCAAATGAAAAAAAGAAATAGCCAAAAATAATAAGCAAAATGTAGCCAAAAATTTTCCTCAGGTTTATAAAAAGCGACATGCAAAATTTGGAACCAATTGGTTCAGTAGTTTTTGAGTTTATCGCGAAACAGACAGACAGGAATTGACTTTTATATATATAGAGATACTGAAGGATGGAATTCTTAGAAATGGTATTTAAGTAAACTATGGACATAAGCTTTTAGGACAGTAGAATTACATGTAAATATTTGCATCAAGCAATGCTCTTCCACAAACAATAATGAAAAAGGACTGTTGGATATAAATTAAAAATAAATCAAACCATCTATATATAAGAAATACAAAAATGTTTCTTTTAAAACTAAATAAGCTTACTATTGTCCTTACTGCGATGGAAATATTGAGATGGCTTGGCTCATCAGTGGGGAACCCTCCTAGCTGTTTCACCAATTTGTGGTTGTTTCCCATCCCCTTGTGTAAATATTACACGAAATACATGAGTTCATGATCTCATGGAATGGGGTGTAGGGGTGCAGCTTTTGTTGATCATGATGCCACCATGATCCAAGCGGGGGTCGGTGGAAGGCTGGTTAAACCGTTTGGTTTTCGACCACTAGGACCCGGGTTCGATTCCCGCATTGGACACTTTTTTCTGTTTAAAAAAAAAAATGCTCCAATGGCCCCCGATTCTTGCAAAAGTCCAACCCCACCAGCGAGTGCAAGTAACCAAACGGGGCTCTGGCATTTGTAAGTGCAAAGTCGAACTGCTTTTCACATGTGTAGACATGTGGTGCGCTTACAGTAAAAAGCAGTCGCTAACTACCCACCATGATTATCATGGCCTGTACCACGTGTACTAGGGATAAGCAAAAAAAAAATATGATCCAAGCACACTTTGGTGAAAGTCTGACTTTGCCTGTAATTTGAGGCTGTTCCTAACATGGAAGCCTTTACTGCTGACTCTAACATGGGTACAGATGCAGCTTCTCTGTTTCATCAATTTAATCCACCAGAATGCTTTTAGAGCTCTACTCTACTGTATTGGACAATTCTGTTGTTGTTGTTTCATATCCCCTTGTGTAAAGATTACACGAATTCCATGAGTTCATGCTCCTCCAGCTGTTTTATGATAAGCAGCGGCCTCTCCCAAAGGTCCTGTTTAGTGTATCTAATGCAAGATTGGTCAAATCTGCTTATATTTAGGCAACATGTGTACCCCGTAGACAACAGCCATGGTTTGTGTGTAGACTAAGTCCCAAGGCCAGCTAACCTACCTCAGGGTCTACCAAGGCACGGTGAAGGTGGGCCACGCCATGGTGAACACCCGTACCAAGCAGCAAGTGGCGATCAAGAGGTTGGTGCGCATGCACTCTGACAAGATGAGGGACATCACAGAAGCCTACGCCGGGGATATCTGCGCCATGGTGGGACTGGACTGCGCCAGTGGAGACACCTTTGTGGGGTCGAGGGAACTGCTAAATCTTGGTTTGGTAGGTTGTCTGGATATCTTTGTGTTGGCCTAAGTATTGTATGGAACAGATGTGAAGCCTATCTGTCTTCTTTCTTATCTCCACTCAATCATATTAAGGTATCAAGCTTGTAAAGCTTGTTGATGGTATGATCATGACTGGGTTAAGTAGAATGTGTCTGCCTTTGTCATTAAGACTGGGAGCACTACTCAGTGGCAGGCTGACTTAGCTCCAAAAGAAATGGCCACCTCTGACATGAGGAACAGACACCATGTGCAGCCGCTCTTAACATGGAGTACAAACGCTGCTCATCCTGTATCCCTGGAGTCCTTACAGGGTACTATCAGCCGGGCCAGCTGAGCCCAGGTTTTTTAGTGAGCTTGTTACTGCTCCCCCTCCTCCTTTTTCATCAGGGCTTGGGACCGGCAAAGGTGGAGTTAAAAAAAAGTTCCCATGCCAGGGAGATAGCCTATTTGTAATATAACACATCTATTCTGTCTATTGATCATAAGCGGTGGGATCCTCCAGTTGTGGTTAATTTTTGCTTTGGCTACTGCTTGTAACATAATAATTTGGGGGAAATAACATTCAGGGAAATGGTTTCTTATGTAAAAGAAGCATATCTCTGAGGATCTCAAATGGCCCCCGATTCTTGCAAATGTCCAACCTCACCAGCAAGAGCAAGTAACCAATAATTTGTCTCTACATATATACATATATATATATATATATATATATATAGTGTAAAAACTATTCCCGGTTCAGCAGATCTCTTTTTCCAATAATTACTCCAATTTAAATTTTTTTGTATATGTCTGGTCTACCATTAGGGTTTCAAAACATAATAACCAAACTTATAACAAAAGTTAATTCATAGTATAGATATATTACTAAATACAACTATTTATATTCATATTTTAAAATAAAAAAATTTTAAAAAATCATTTAAAAAAAAAAAGGATAAAATATAAAATTATAAATATATATATATATACTAACAATCTTATCTACCTTCTTTACAAAACTTTTTGTTTTCTTATTATTAGTTTGATTAAAAGTGCATGGTTCTGTCTTTCTCTCTTTTCTCTAACTACTAAAATTTATAATATTATATATATTCTCACTTCTATTATTCTATATATAGGATAGAGTATGTCTAAATGACGTGTAAAAGCCGATGCAAAAGACGTTACGTTGTTAAATTTTATTGTTATTAATTATAAATATATAATTAACTAGATGATGTTTTAGAAGTAAAGGACTTTTTTTTTTCTCTCTCTCTATACTAAATAATAACAATTTACAAATTTTATAATTTGAATTTAAATAATCAAAATAATGAAGATAATTTTAATATAAAACTTAACTATAAAACTATACAACTATTTATTGTTATATATATATATATACATATATATTATTTAAAAATGCCTATTTTGGATCAAAAGGTTTTATTTCCGATATTTCGTGTGGCAACTCGCCAAACTTCTTCGGGGAACAAGATTGTTTTGATAAGCTCGCGTATCAATTCACGCGTATGTACAACTGCTATAAAATTTTTTTAAAATATCTAAAATCTACAATATGCATGTTTATAAATATAATTAATAATAATAAAATGATATATAAAATATTAATATATAGAGAATAAATAAATATATACATTTAAAATAAAAGAATTGAAAATCAGTAATTTGTTATATATATATGTATAGTAGTGGGCTATATGGTTTTAAATTGTAAGTATAATTGAGGAATGTCTATTTTTCGGTTGGTACTGTTTTTATCTTCTATTGAGGTCCAGCTTTCTAGAAAAAGTCTTGAATGTTTGTCCTTGATATTTTGATATACTATTTCAGTTGAGTCAAAATTTGGTATGTGGTCCTGTTTCAGTGCGTGGTCTACTAAAAGGGAAAGAGGGCTATAGTTTTGAAGGGCTGTCCGGTGTTGATTGGTTCTTTCTTCTAGAGTTTTCCCTGTCTCTCCTATGTATGTAGCTGGGCAAGATCGGCACGGGATTCTGTAAATGAGGTTGGATTTTTGACTGTTGTTTGTGTTATGTTTGATATCGGGATGGCGGAGAAGTGTTTTTAAGTTGGATGGTGTCTGGTATATCGTCTTGATGTTATACTTCTTGAGGGCTGATTCTTTCGATGCCGTAGCTGTACGGAAGCGTGCAATATGATTTATGAGATTGGCTATTGGAAGGAGGGATGAATGTTGATCTGTAGAATTGTCTTTTGATAAATTCTGTGGGATAACTATTGCTTTGTAATTCATATACAATAATTTTAGACCTTAAAGAATAGTCAAATGATATTAACAAGGAGAGAAAAAGAGAAAAAAAATGAGAAAAAAGAACTGTGTACAAAAGAAAAGTGTCTGGCAATATGTACAATCAACATAATATAAATTTACAGATTCTTAAAAGATATTTGTTGCGCTACAGTAGAACTACCTCCCTGTAAAGGACAACACCTAGTTACAGAGCCATAGTGTCCTTTAGGGAGAGGTGTCTTCTTACTGGAGAGTTGGTAAATAGTAAAAATGGTATATTTGGCAATATAAACTGTCCTTTATAGAGAGGTGTACTCTCATGGAGGTTCTACTGTAAAGAGGTGTTCTCTAGCGGGAGTGTCCTCTTATGGAGGTTCTACTGTAGAGAGGTGTTCTCTAGCCGGAGTGTCCTCTTATGGAGGTTTTACTGTAGAGAGATGTCCTCTCATGGAGGTTGTTCTACTGTAGAGAGGTGTCCTCTAGCGAGAGTGTCCTCTCATGGAGGTTGTTCTACTGTAGAGAGGTGTCCTCTAGCGAGAGTACCCTCTCATGGAGGAACTACTGTAGAGAGGTGTCTTCTAGCGTGAGTGTCCTCTCATGGAGGTTCTACTGTAGAGAGGTATCCTCTTATGGAGGCTCTACTGTAGAGAGGTGTCCTCTCATGGAGGTTCTACTGTAGAGAGGTATCCTCTTATGGAGAGATTCTACTGTAGAGAGGTCTCCTCTTATGGAGAGATTCTACTGTATATATTTTCAAATTATATCTACAATTATATCTCTCTCTCTCATAATCATAAACACTGTGTAAAAACACAATTAAGCTAATATATTACATGTGTGGTGGTGTCAGGAAAACATCATGGTCCCTGAGCCTGTCATCTACAAGTCCATCAAACTCCTGGACTCCAACAGGATGAACCAGTTTTCCAAGGCCATGGCGAGGTTCACCAAGGAAGACCCTTCCTTCCACATGGAGTGGAACGATGAGTGCAAGGAGACCATTGTGTCTGGCATGGGAGAACTCCACCTCGAGATCTACGGCCAGCGGTTGGAGAAAGAATACAACGTCCCTGTAGAGCTGGGCAAACCCAAGGTGTCCTACAGGGAGACCCTGAAGGAACCCATTGAGTTTGACTACCTCCACAAGAAACAGAGCGGTGGTGCTGGGCAGTACGGTCGCGTCTGTGGAATTCTGGAGGTATGTATGCCGTGTCTCTTCAG
>CP092865.1:95733149-95788219 GCA_030710605.1 Cordylochernes scorpioides | reverse complement strand
GTGGAATTCTGGAGGTATGTATGCCGTGTCTTTTCAGATTTCTTTGTTGTTTCTTATCCCCTTCTGTCAAAATTACACAAATTCTATGAGTTCATGATCTCATAGAATGGGGTATAGGGGTGCAGCTTTCGTTAACATGGTACCATGATCCAGGCACACTTTGGTAAAATTCTGACTGTAATTTGAGGATGTTCCTAACATGGAAACATTGCTGCTGACTCTAACATGAGTACAGACCTCCGTATCCCTGGAGAGGGATCCTGTTGTTATTGTTTCTTATCCCCTTGTGTAAAAATTACACAAATTCTATAAGTTCATGATCTCATAGAATGGGGTGTAGAGGTGCAGCTTTCGTTAACATGGTACCATGATCCAGGCACACTTTGGTAAAATTCTGACTGTAATTTGAGGATGTTCCTAACATGGAAACATTGCTGCTGACTCTAACATGAGTACAGACCTCCGTATCCCTGGAGAGGGATCCTGTTGTTATTGTTTCTTATCCCCTTGTGTAAAAATTACACAAATTCTATAAGTTCATGATCTCATAGAATGGGGTGTAGAGGTGCAGCTTTCGTTAACATGGTACCATGATCCAGGCACACTTTGGTAAAATTCTGACTGTAATTTGAGGATGTTCCTAACATGGAAACATTGCTGCTGACTCTAACATGAGTACAGACCTCCGTATCCCTGGAGAGGGATCCTGTTGTTATTGTTTCTTATCCCCTTGTGTAAAAATTACACAAATTCTATAAGTTCATGATCTCATAGAATGGGGTGTAGAGGTGCAGCTTTCGTTAACATGGTACCATGATCCAGGCAAACTTTGGTGAAGTGAACAAGTTGTTGTTGTCGTTGTTTCTTATCCCCTTGTGTAAAGATTACACGAATTCCATGAGTTCATGCTCCTCGAGCTGTTTTATGATGAGCAGCGGCCTCTCCCAAAGGTCCTGTTTAGTGCATCTAATGCAAGCCAAAAAGTGAACAAGTACCGCACACAACCCAGTAACAACGTTGCGAGACAGTGTAGCCAACACGTGTGTTGTTGTTTCAGCCCTTGGCCCAAGAGCACAACACCAAGGTCTTATTCTCCGATGAAACCAGTGGAACCAATGTCCCCAAGAAGTTTGTTCCAGCCATTGAAAAAGTAAGTTGAGTTTTTTTTTTTTTTACCTCTTGCCCGCACAAACCAATGTTCGCTGTACAGGGTTTCAAAGAGAGCTGCGAGAAAGGTTTCTATAGCGGTAACAAGATTTCTGGCGTCAAGTTCCGTTTGCAAGATGGTAAGCTAATCCCCCTCCCTATATTATTTTGCATATTGGTTTAATCTATTCTCTTCTTTCTTATCTTCATTCAATCATATCAGGGTATCAAGCCTATAGAGCTTGAGGTTTTAATGGTGTCTGCTGGAGATCAGTAGAGCTCAAGAGATTTGACATCCATAATGATTGGGTGAAGTAGAATGTCATTAATACAGGGAGCACAACTTAGCTATTCTCTTCATCTTCTTTCTTATCTCCACTCAACAATCATATTAGGGTATCAAGCTTGTAGAACTTGTTGATGGTGTCTGCTGGGGATGCTGAGTAGAGCTCATCAATGGATGAGTCAATACAGTCAATAATGTAGTTTGGGGTTGTAGGTATTTAATTAATGATTTAATACATTAGAAAATATATAATTATTTTATAAATATTAATGATAAATATATATATAAAATATTACAGGTATTATATGTACAAATTTGACAATTTTTAATGATTTAAATGGAGGTTATATATACAGTCAAAAACATACATAATTCAAAGCCCACAAGACCAAAAAAAAATCTTCGAATTATTCAAAAATTCAAATTAAAAATGTTTTGAATAAAAGGAACCAAAGTCTAGGGACCAAGATAAATATTCGAATTAAAGACATTTTTGAATTATCCAAGTTTTTTCTACTGTATATATACAGTTAAACCTGTCGCCCCCTCTTGGGACTCACCAAAATATGGTGCTATAGAGAGGGGGTGCTATAGATAGGTCACTTTTAATGTAAATTGCATCGTACTGACAAAAGTTACTTTGTACGGGTTAACACACAAATACAATATACTAGGGCCTACAGTAAGAGTAACTTAAACACAGAAAAAAACGTGGACTCAAAAGTACAACACAAAAAAAAAGTAAATAATAAACCACAATTCGTTAAATAAAATAAAAAAACTACTTAGCTTTATTGCTGCTTAGGTAGGGATCGGACCGGGGTTACACAGGTATGCGCCGAGATTGCCAGACATGGATATAGCACGCAGAGAACACTTTAAGCGTCCCCACACGATATTCCACCACACTGGCGTCGACTCATACCATAGCCCCCTTTATATACAAACATGGCCACATTCGTCCAATGAGAAGGCGGGAGAGATTTGTTCACAAACAAACGAAAACACAAATTCTTTCCACTAAAACCTGAGATAAGATATGATAAGATTGCAAATATTTGTCAATATAATTTGACAAAAGGTATCTTTCCAAAGAAAAAAAAAAAAAGAAACTAACAAATCTCCCAAACATTCCCATTGTCCCGTAAGGAAAACCTCCCGCTATTCGGGAGGGAAAAGCTCACGGAAGCCATGTTATAAAGATACAAAAAAAAAACTAAAGAGAGGAGTAGTAGGCATCCGGGTCGTTCCATAAAGGTGCCTTCCATCTTGCTCCTCCCAAAAGAAACTTCAAAAGAAATAATCTGCGCATACTACATGAGTTACCATGAGTGATTACCAAACACACATATATAATATGCTTTAGCAGACAGAGTTTAATGGGGGACCAAATAAGCTCTCATCTGGGACCGGCTGGGCATGTTAGGTAGAGACATTGGGTACTGACAGACGCTCACTTGATGAGAAACCGAACGATCCAATTCCATTCAGTTCTCTCAAGTCCAAGAGCTAAAAGCTCTTCTTAACGTCTGTTTCTAAACGCTTTCATCCTATCGACATGTACAACTTTCACATCGTGCATGGTGACCCCTCTTACTCTAAAGTTAACATCGGAGACCCTAGCTTCCACACGGAAAGGCCCATAGACGTTGGAGTAACCTTCAGTCTTAGGAACAGCTAGCATTACCAGATCTCCTCGGTCGAAACTTTTGGTATAAGGTGGCCTAGGATTCATAAGCTTTTTAGCAGAATTACCTGACATAAACTGTCTGACAGTCTCCTTTGCTTTCCGCATCACCCTTAACCTCTCAGCCCAAGTAGGCTTTCTAAAACTATTAACAGACCCAGCGCTACACTCACAGCTTCTGTTAAACTCAGTAGGTGGCAACTTTACAGCCTCGTTTTCAAAGCGTCTCACTGATTTCTCATCAATGGAGCTTGAAACCATTGGTCTATGTTCACTGGCGACGCAGCTAAGGTCTACATAATCATGGTCTTCTGGTTTCAAGGAAATCATGTTACAACGTTCCCGTACGGGAGGTAACTGGATATTCAATCTCCTTATATCATTGATTCCCAGAATCCCGTCGTAGCCTTTATCTCCGAGTGACATTAACCAGAATCTTATCTCTCCCAGCTGTCTGCCGTTTTCGTTACCAACTCTACAGGTTTTAACACGTGTAAGTGTCTGCTCGTGGCCTGTCACTGAAACTATATGTAAAGTTTTAAGTGCATCGTCTCTATTCTCCTTCAAGACATTACACTTTTCGGAATCAATAATACTGACTTGGCTTCCTGTATCGTATAACAGGTGCCACATATTGCCGTTAATATTCACCTTAACTATTGGCAGATTTCTAAACTGATCTCCTCCATATGAACGTATGTTCACTATCTCAGCATTGTCAAGAGTATTGCGGTTGGCAAACATAGAAGACTGTCTTGAGCAATCACTAGCTATATGTTCTAAGCTACACTCAGGTGGACTCAACCTGATTTCGCCCAACAATTTAGTCAGTTTTTCTATCTCACCTCTAAGATCTGTAATACACTGCTCATTTTCGTGCTTCATCCTGTTTACACTGGCACTAAGCATCTTCATCTCACTCTTAATGCTATTTATTTCTTCAACCCCTTCTACTGAACATACCCCTTTCATAAAGCTGCAACGGTGTTCTACACTATCCTCCGTGGCCATGACACTGACTGCTTTGTCTATTGATTTAGCCTCGCTGCGAACAATAGCCTCTCTATACTTATCGAGCACATTTTCGAGGAAAATTTCGAACACTAGGCTATCGTCAAAACTGTACTCTACTTTATCTCTAATGGCCAGGAATCTTTCTTTAAAAACCATAGGACTTTCCCCAACTCTCTGCTTAAGACCTTCTATTAATTTAAGGCATTCCCTAATACCACGCGCTTTCTTAGGGTACAATATGTTCAGTTTACTAGCAATACTTTTGAAACTGCTATCGTTACGGATACCCATCTCCTCTAAGCTCAACCTAACTTCAGGGGATAAAGCCTCGAACATGAGCAATGCTTTGACCTCAGGATCCCATTTGCCTACTCGAGCTTTAAGCTCGACTTCCCGAATGAAAGAATCGAGATTAACCCCATTAAACACTGACAGATTAAGCATAGAGTTCACAAACATGATGGAGTACAAAAATAGTAAAAAAAACCACACAATCAAAGAAAAAAAAAACCGCACGTAAAATTACAGGAATTTACACGTGCAAAACACCAGTAATCCTGGCAGGGCTCGCCAATGACAAAAGTTACTTTGTACGGGTTAACACACAAATACAATATACTAGGGCCTACAGTAAGAGTAACTTAAACACAGAAAAAAACGTGGACTCAAAAGTACAACACAAAAAAAAAAAGTAAATAATAAACCACAATTCGTTAAATAAAATAAAAAAACAGTACTTAGCTTTATTGCTGCTTAGGTAGGGATCGGACCGGGGTTACACAGGTATGCGCCGAGATTGCCAGACAGGGATATAGCACGCAGAGAACACTTTAAGCGTCCCCACACGATATTCCACCACACTAGCCTCGACTCATACCATAGCCCCATTTATATACAAACATGGCCACATTCGTCCAATGAGAAGGCGGGAGAGATTTGTTCACAAACAAACGAAAACACAAATTCTTTCCACTAAAACCTGAGATAAGATATGATAAGATTGCAAATATTTGTCAATATAATTTGACAGTACTATGTATTTAAAATCGGGCGCTATAGAGAGGAAGGCGCTATTATAGGTTTAACTGTATATACATACAGTAAAACCCCTCTATAGTGAACCCCATTGGGACGGGACTTTTGGTTCACTATAGCCACGGTTCACTATAGCCACGGTTTGGGTATTTAAATTTTTTTTGAGGATATAATTAAAGGGCATGCGCAAAAAAAAAAAAGGCTACCTCTTAATATTGGCTGCTTTTTTCCCCCTAAATTAACCTATTTCTATATATTAAAGCTGTATATTAAAATAAAAACAAAATCATGTGAAAATATTGCCTTTTGATCACAGTTCCTCTGATAATTTAATTTTAGTATAAATGCAACCTGCCCCCCATATGTCAAAAAAATCCAAGAAAAGTATACCTTATTTATAAAAATTAAATAAAAACTTTATTAATAATATTTTAAAAGGTATAAAAATATATTTTAAATAAATATTATTATATTACAATATAGGATACAAAGGCTTACTTGAAGAAGTCTGTTATTTTTTTTGCTTTAACATATTCCTCAAAAATTTGGTTTCATATCTAGCAAAGAAATCTTAATTTTTTTAAATGAAGCCTAGCTTGTACTAACCACGTATGCAAGGCTTCTTCTAAAAGTGTATAATGACACTGACGATAGCGGCAATAGTTGGGATTGATTCATCTTTGTAGCATTTTTTTTTATAGTCTTCTTTTTTGCCATATCGTAGAAATGCTAATTTTGCTCATTTTCTTCCGAAGTTCCGCTTGCGATGTACCACTATCAATAGCTTTTATGTTGGTTAATTTCTTTTCAAGTGATATCTTGGTACGAGCGACTTTTTCTTTGGCACTTCCATTATCTTTTAAAACTGGTTTTAATAATTTAAGCATGTTTTAAGGAATTTTCCTAATGTAGAGTTAAGAAATTTAGTTTTCAATAAGGCATGAAAAATTTATAAAAGTGCGCAGCATAAAAATAGAACATGAATAAAAACACACAATGTCGCTAAATTCTTTGTTTTGAATTGCGATCTGTGAGCTAGAGCTCACACAAAATTTTAATTAGTTTTGAAAATTATAATTTTGGAATTTTAGAATTAAAATTAAAAGTTCGTTATAAGCATGGTATTTTTGATAGAATTTAATATTTTGGGACCAAAATTGGGTTCGTTATTGCGATAGTTCGCTAGCTTGAAAAGTGAAAAGTTCGTTATAGCGATGGTAATTTTAATGGAATGGAATTGGGATTTTCGATGGGTTCGTTATAAGGGAAGGTTCGTTATATCCATGGTTCGTCTTAGCGGGGTTTTACTGTATATTTTTTAAAAATAATTGGAAAAAAAAAATATTTTTAAAATTCAAATACACCTATCCCCGATTTACACGGTAGATACGTTCCTGAGAAAAACGTGTAAATCGAAAATTAAATTTTTTTAAAATTAGAAATACAGACACAGCGTGCGTGTGGAGCAAGTCAGCACATAAGCTCGGGATTCCTCGTGAGATGTGTACACAGCGCATGTGTTCAATCACAGTAGCATTTAGTATAGTGCGATAAAAACAAAAAAAAACTTATTTGGAAAACCGTGTAAAAGCGAAAACGTGTAAAACAAGTACCGGGTAAATCGGGGGATAGGTGTATATATTTTAAAATATATATAGGGCACTAAGGAAAATTTTGCAATGATATGTTTATTATTTACAATCTTCAAAAATGTTTCCCACCACATTCAATACACTTCTCCATCCTTTGAAACCAGTCATCAAACCAACTCTTCCACATTTCCTCAGGGAGCTGTTGTCATCCCATGTTCTCAAAAGGTCTTCATCAGAGAAATAGTGTTTACCTTTTAGTCTGTTCTTTTGTGAGGGAAGAAGGCAAAGTCACAAGGCCTGGACAGTAGGGAGGATGCTCCAACAATTTCAGTCCAGTACATGCCAAATAATCATCGCAGACCTTCAAACAGTGAGCTGGAGCATTGTCATGGTGCCATGTGTTAGTCCTTAAGTTTGGACGTGACTTTTTGATAGTTTGAACAACTTTAGGAAGGCAATTCCTCAAGTGTACCACTTGGTAGTGATTGTATTTTGAATATATCTACCCCCACTTGCCCAAAATGTAACTTGGCACCTGCAGCTCCAGAACACCTTCTGGCTTGTATTTGATGTACTAAACAGGACCTTTGGGAGAGTCCGCTGCTTATCATCAAACAGCTCGAGGAGCATGGACTCATGGAACTTGTGTAATCTTTATACACAAGGCAGGGATAAGAAACAACATGTCCCATTTAATTGCTTATTCCTAGTACCTGTGGTACAGGCCATGATAATCATGGTGGGTAGTTAGCGACTGCTTTTACTGTAAGTGCAACTCATGTGAAAAGCAGTTTGACTTTGCACTTACAAATGTGCCAGAGCCCCATTTGGTTACTTGCACTCGCTGATGGGGTTGTACTTTGCAAAAATCAGAAAAAAGTGCCCAATGTGGGAATCGAACCCGGGTCGTAGCGGTTGAAAACCAATGGTTTAGACCATCCTTCAACCGACCCCCTGTCCCATTTAATGACACTTTTGAGTTTCTTCTTCTCATCTTACAAGAAAATAAGACTTAATCCAAATAATTTATTAGTGTGTGACATTTTAGCAACAGCACTAATATATCATTTGTTCTTTTGTCTGATGATGGTGACAATGCTGTTGCCGAAACGTCACACACTAATTATTTGGATTAGGTCTTATTTTCTTGTATTATAATCTATAATCCAAATTGTGCTTCATCATTCTTCTCATATTCTTAAACACAAGGTAATAAGACAAAATAAATAAAGAGTTTGTGAAATTTTGGTAATAACGCTGTTACTGAAACATCACACACTATATATTTATTTGGATGTGGTCTTATTACCTATAATCCAAATCTATATAATCTATAATCTCCAAATTGTACCTTATCATTCTTCTCATATTCTTTTAATCTTGTGTGTATTAACTTTTGTGTTTTCTACTCTGTGATGAGTCTCTGATTGTTTACCCCAATGCTGGTGTCCAGGTGACAACCACTGTGTGGACTCCAACGACATTTCCTTCATGCTCGCTGCCAAGGGAGCTATCAGACAGAGTAAGTTCCTCCAGGAGTCTTGTTAACTTAACAGATATGTGTAACGGAGAATTCTGAGGCTCAAAATTCAAAACACAAACACACTAGCTACTTTTACTAATCTAGTGAATCATACAACATTATTTCCCTGTCTCATAATTTTTAAAAATCAATAAAGCATCCAAGGCTAAGTTTCTGGTACAATTTCTCTAGCTTCATGCCCTTCAACAGGAGAAACTAGGAGTATAACTTCCAGGATTAATTTAATTTAAGATTGAAATGTCCTTTTTATATGTTAATGATACTCTTTAAGTAGTTTTCTCCATGTCCATATTTTCAAGACTTCTTTATCATGGAATGGGGTGTAGAAGTGGGATGCAGCCTGCAGCTCCAGAACACAGCTTGGCTTGCATTAGATGTACTAAACAGGGCCTTTGGAAATGGCCGTTGCTTATCATCAAACAGCTTGAGGAGCATGAACTCATGGAATTTGTGTAAATCTATGTACAAGGGGGAATAAGAAACAACCGGGCATATAATCTTATAGTTACTTCCCCTGTGAATTACTTATCTAATTGACAGGTACAATTTAGATTATAAACACAAGGTAATAAGACCAAATCCTAATAAATAAATAGTGTTTAATGTTTTGGTAACAGTGTTGTTAACATCTTCAGACAGTAGATTCAGTAACTTTTGTCTGATGATGGTAACAACACTGTTACCGAAACGTCACACACTATTTATTTGGTCTTATTACCTTGTGTTTATAATTATATAATCTAAATTGTGCCTTATCACCAAATCATAGATAAATGAATAGTGTGTGACATTTTGGTAACAATGTTGTTACTGAAACATGACATACCCTATTTATTTGGTCTTATTACCTTGTGTTCTCTAATTGTGCCTCCTTCTCGCTAAAGATTCTGCTATATAAGAAGGGAGAACCAACATGCGACTGTGTGACGTAGCGTATGAGTACGGCAAGTGGAGGGTTCTTGAGCCCATCATGATAGTCATGGTGACTGTACCTCCGGAGCACCACGGATCTGCCATGCAGCTGCTCAGTAGCCGTAAGGGCCGTATCCATGGAACTGAGGCCGCAGGAGACGACGTGAACATCACAGCACTGGTAAACACAGTCTCCTCCTCTCTGTCACAAGTTTTGGTCAATGTGTCCGTTGCTCTGGGTCTATGGGCAGGCTATATATATATATATATATATATATATATGGGCTGAAAAACTTAAAACTACAAATATCCCATCAATATTATAATAAACTAATTTATAATAAAATATAATGAGGCTTATGATTGTAGAACGACATTTGAAAATTATCCTGCATGTGTTTCTTTTGAACGAAAAATCGAAATTTATTTTAAGGAGAAATAACGATTATTTCTAACCTTATGGATGAAGTATGAAAGGATGAATTGTGAAGAGTAATGATAAACGGAAAAATAAAAGTTTTCAGGGATGGGAATCATTCATCATTACACTTCACAATTCATCCTTTCATACTTCATCCCTAAGGTTAGAAATAATCGTTATTTTTCCTTAAAATAAAACCTAAAATGTACACCGCGTGACAAGGAAATTACTGAAGAACTCCCCCATTTCCTGCTTAATTGTACAGCCCTTGATGAAGAAAGGAAGGCCCTATATCAACAAATTAAATGTACCAACATTTCACCCTACGTATTGCTTTCAAAAATATCAGCAAACAAATCTAAGGCAATAGCTTACTATAATTTTTTTAGATCATCATTATGTAAGGACCAGTCAACAAGTGAATGACTTTGAGATGAAGAGTAAAGCCAGTTCAATTTCTATGTAAATAACACAATTATTACCTTACCTAATTGGGAGAATCTGTATGGGGCATGTCCCTAATAAAGGCTTTTTGTGTGTGTGTGTATTTCTCCTTAAAATAAATTTCGATTTTTCCTTCAAAAGAAACACATGCGGTATAATTTTCAAATGTTGTTCTACATTTATAATAAACATTCACCTCTCTGCTTTAAAATTGATTTCATAACTCCTCTCTCATAGGATGATATGAAATCAAAGCTATCCCTGTACTGATGAGGGCGATATCCCAAAAATTTGTCTCAATTTGCCAAAAACTGGTTTTGTGGCTCTTCTCTTTATCATTACTAAACACAAGGTAATAAGACCAAATAAATAGTGTGCGATGTTTCTGTAACAGCGTTGTTGTTACCATCTTAAGACAAAAGTACTGAATGAGAAATTTCACCACAACATGTTTTAAATAAAACAGGAACTATATAAAACATTAAGAAAAAGGCATCTACTTATCGTGCAACTGAAAGTTGCTGATGGCTTGCGCCATCTATCGGAATAAATATCAACTATTCTCGTTGATTTTTAATTATTCCAGAATTGGCCAAATAGATAGATGGCGCAAGCCATCAGCAACTTTCAGTTGCACGATAAGTAGATGCCTTTTTCTTAATGTATGCACCTTATCCCAGTACAATATTACATTTGTACTATTTTTTCATATATAAACCATGCTGTGGTAAAATTTCTCATTCAGTACTTTTGTCTGAAGATGGTAACAATGCTGTTACCGAAACGTCACACACTATTTATATATTATGATTTGGTTTTATTACCTTGTGTTTATAATCTCTAATCCAAATTGTGCCTTATCATCACTAAACACAAGGTAATAAAACCAAATCCAATTAAATAAATAGTGTGTGATGTTTCTGTAACAGCATTGTTGTTACCATCTAAAAACAAAAGTGCTGAATGATGGTAACAATTCTGTTACCAAAACGTCACACACTATTTATATATTAGGATTTGGTCTTATTACCTTGTGTTTATAATCTCTAATCCAAATTGTGTCTTATCATAAATCATCACTAGTAAATATTGTTTTTTTTACTAGGGTGATGCAAAGTGCATCGTTGTTAAATGTATAATTAAAGGGTGAGAGATATCTCTTGTGGTACATGAAGCTCTCTTCTTGATACAGTGGTTTTTTTTTGCTTATCCCTAGTACACATGGTACAAGGCCATGATAATCATGGTGGGTAGTTAGCGACTGCTTTTACTGTAAGTGCATCACATGTCTACTACATATGTGAAAAGCAGTTCGACTTTGCATTGATAACATTGTTGTTGTGTGGGGCAGGTGCCGCTGAGTGAAATGTTCAACTTCTCCCCAGATCTCCGCAGTCAAACCCAAGGCAAAGGAGAATACAGCATGGAGTACAGTCACTACCAACCCTGCACCCAGGATTTGGAAAATAGGCTGGTGGCCGAACACAAAGACAGCTTGGAACAAGGCATCAAAAACAAGAAAAAAAAGAAGAAGTAAAAAAATGAAACAATCAGTTGTATAGATAGGACAAATAATAAATAACTTTTTTTCTTTTTTTTAATGTGAAAAAATAGTACAAAAATTGAAAATTGTAATGATTTCAAAGTGAGATAAAAAAGGCATCTCTCCTGATTGTTGAAACTAAAAATTGCTGATGGCTTGCGCCATCTATCTCATAATAAATAACGACTAAATCGTTGATTATTTATTAATTATTCCCTAAATTGGGCCAGAATCACCCCATTCTTGATTAATCAAGATAAAAATGTTTATATGTTTTTTTAGCTTTTCTTCCATTTAGGGGTATTTAGCCAATTTCTAGAATAATTAAATTATTTCAACAGATGGTGCAAGACATCAACTTTTAGTTAGCAATATTAGGAGAGATGACTTTTTTTTCTTCTTAACTTTAAATATGTGCTAGTGATTGATGAAGTAAGTAGGTACTGTACAATATATAGACATTACTAGAGGAACTTCTGGGAACCCGAGGAGAACTTAGAACCAAGCTCTCTGGAATTCTGGATGGTTCTTCGAGTGTTGGCCGGGTCGTAGTGATGCATGGCTAGTTCTTTCTCCCGGTCAAAATGCTGTCTCTTGGCAGGCTTGTCCTCACTACCTTCCTCCTGTAACATCCAACCTGTCTTGGACACTGTATTATATACACTCATGGGACCCCTGTTTCTTGCAAAAGTCCAACATCTTACTGGAGAGTTTCTACAGTAGAACAACCTCCCTGTAAAGGACAACACCTAATTACATAGCCAAAGTGTGCTTTAGGGAGAGGTGTCTTCTTATAGAGTTGCTACAGTAGAACTACCTCCCTGTAAAGGACAACACCTAATTTCAGAGCTAAAGTGTGCTTTAGGGAGAGAGGTGTCCTCTTACTGGAGAGTTGCTACAGTAGAACTACCTCCCTGTAAAGGACAACACCTAATTTCAGAGCTAAAGTGTGCTTTAGGGAGAGAGGTGTCCTCTTACTGGAGAGTTGCTACAGTAGAACTACCTTCCTGTAAAGGACAACACCTAATTTCAGAGCCAAAGTGTCCTTTAGAGAGAGATATCCTCTTACTGGAGAGTTGCTACAGTAGAACTACCTTCCTGTAAAGGACAACACCTAATTTCAGAGCTAAAGTGTGCTTTAGGGAGAGAGGTGTCCTCTTACTGGAGAGTTGCTACAGTAGAACTACCTTCCTGTAAAGGACAACACCTAATTTCAGAGCTAAAGTGTGCTTTAGGGAGAGAGGTGTCCTCTTACTGGAGAGTTGCTACAGTAGAACTACCTTCCTGTAAAGGACAACACCTAATTTCAGAGCTAAAGTGTGCTTTAGGGAGAGAGGTGTCCTCTTACTGGAGAGTTGCTACAGTAGAACTACCTTCCTGTAAAGGACAACACCTAATTTCAGAGCTAAAGTGTGCTTTAGGGAGAGAGGTGTCCTCTTACTGGAGAGTTGCTACAGTAGAACTACCTTCCTGTAAAGGACAACACCTAATTTCAGAGCCAAAGTGTCCTTTAGAGAGAGATATCCTCTTACTGGAGAGTTGCTACAGTAGAACTACCTTCCTGTAAAGGACAACACCTAATTTCAGAGCTAAAGTGTCCTTTAGGGAGAGATGTCCTTTTACTGGAGAGTTGTTAAATAGTAAAAATGATAATTTTTCAAATAAAAACTCTCCTTTATAGAGAGGTATCTTTTTATGGAGGTTTTACTGTATATACAGTCAAATCTTGCTAAAACAAACCTGGGATATAGCAAACCTTCCCTTATAATGAACATGATATAATCCCTATTTTTAATTTATAATTACAGTGAACTATATAAAAAAACTAGCCGAATGACCCGGGCAACGTCCGTGTTTTAATTTAGACACGTGGACCTGTTGGATCATTAACGCCCGTGTTTTACCCGATTGAATGTTTTTATTCAAATACTATTTGTTACATTTATAAATTGGCGCCTTAAATAAATGCATATATTAGTTAATAACTATAGCCTATGTGCTTTATCTGTCTATGTACTGTTGGCTTCCATAGGCGTCTCTTACTGGGAAAAAGAAAGAGAGGATTCCATTTAGTTATTAACTAATATATGCATTTATTTAAGGAGCGACCCGCTCCAACACAATAGTTACAAAAAGCGAGTGGGGGCAAAGTCAAAAACAAAGTGTCTCGCGCAGTGGCGGCGCCATCGTAGCGAACCAATAGGAGAGCGCCATTCCAAAAAAAAAAGCAAACGGTGACAGAGATGAACGCATGACGCTCGTAACTGTATATATTTATTATTATCCCCTGTAAGGGCTCCAGGTATACAGGATGAGCAGCGTTTGTACTCCATGTTAGGAGCGGCTGTACATGACGTCTGTTTCTCATGTCAGAGTCGGCCATTTCTTTCGAAGCTAAGTCAGCCTGCCACTGAGTAGTGCTCCCAGTCTTAATGACAAAGGCAGACAGATTCTACTTAACTCAGTCATGATGGTTGTCAAACAGACACCATCAAGGGTCACAACTTGATACCCTAATATGATTGAGTGGAGATAAGAAAGAAGAAGAAGATTATCCCTTATGTCATTACACAATGTCATGGACACTACATGTATCTTGTTTAGGATCAGTTGTGGTACAGGTTGATGACTCCCATGTATTAGAGTAGATGGTCTAGGGTTGTCTCCTCCTACAGGTCTATAAAGAACCATGGCTATAGTTAACAAATGAAAACAATAAGACGCAAATATTTCTTTTCACAAATAAATCAAACTTCTACTGTCCTTACTGCGATGAAAAAATATTGGGAGGGCTTGGCTCATCAGTGGTGAACCCTACCAGCGATTTCGTCAATTTAACCTACCAGACCGCTTCTCTTCGAACTCTAATACTGTATTGGATCATTCTGCTTATATATGCTACACTGAAGGGTGGAATCTCAGAAATGGTATTTAAGTAAACTATGGACGTAAGCTTTTAGAACAGTAGAATTACATATAGATATTTACATCGAGCAATGCTCTTCCGCAAACAATAAGGACAAGGCCAGTTAGAAATAAATTAATACAAATCAATAAAAGCCACCATCTATATATGACTAATGATAAAGAACAATTCGTATTATAGATTATAATACAAGAAAATAAGACTTAATCCAAATAATTTATTAGTGTGTGACGTTTCGGCAACAACATTGTCACCATCATCATTTTGATTTTTATTCTTTTGTCTGATGATGGTGACAATGTGTTTGCCTGAAACGTCACACACTAATAAATTATTTGGATTAGGTCTTCTTGTATTGTATATAACTAATGAAAACATTGAGACATGAATGTCCTAGTGTTTCATCCTAAATCTAGTGATAAGTACAGTACATAGTTTTTTTTTTGCTTATCCCTAGTACACTGATAATCATGGTGGGTAGTTAGCGACTGCTTTTACTGTAAGCGCACCACATGTCTACACATGTGAAAAGCAGTTCCGACTTTGCACTTACAAATGTGCCAGAGCTCTGTTTGGTTACTTGCACTCGCTGGTGGGGTTGAACTTTTGCAAGAATCGGGGGCCATTGGAGCATTTTTTTTTTTTAAACAGAAAAAAGTGTCCAATGTGGGAATTGAACGACCCCACAGTACATAGTAGAGAAGATAAGTGAGATTTTTACCAGTTTCTTCTTCTTGAGCTTGTCCTGGTGGAGCTCCATGAGAGACTTGGTGCCACTTGACTTCTGTCAACCCAGCAATGGAAATGAAAACAGTGAGAGATGACATAGAAGTGATACCCACCTTAGTACTGTTGTAGCTACGTAGGATCTCCTCCTGTTGTTGGTCTCTGGCTTGCTGTGCCATGGAGGCCGCTGTCTTGGGAGTCACTGAGGGCTGTACACAATCCTCGGATCAACACAGGTTTTATTTATCCCAAGTATACGTGGTACAGGCCATTATAATTATGATGAGTAGTTAGTGACTGCTTTTACTGTAAATGAACCACATATCTACACATGTGAAAAGCAGTTCGACTTTGCACTTACAAATGTACCAGAGTCCCATAAAAGTTAAATAGTATCTGATTATATTGTCAAGTAACTCTACAACCATAGGAAGATCCATGGGACACCTGTCAATCATCACTGGACTCCGGGGGGACCACAGATGTGAGGGGTTCTCGGAATCTTATCTGCAAATAAGGAAAACAGGACGGTGGCTGACCACTCTCATTATTATTATCTTTACCTTGGGGTAAGTTGTTCTCCCTATAAATACAGTTAAACCTGTCTATAGCACCCCCTCTTGGGACTCACCAAAATAGGGTGCTATAGAGAGGGGGTGCTATAGACAGGTCACTTTTAATGTAAATCGCATCGTACTACGTATTTAAAATCGGGCTATAGAGAGGGAGGCGCTATTTAGAGGGGAGGCTATAGACAGGTTTAACTGTACCTCTTGTATATAATTTTATTGGAGAACTAAAAGGTAAATACCCACCTTTATAATAATTTAATTATTCCCAAATTTGTTTTATTTATCTCCGCGACAAAATTGTGTTCTATTGGTGACTTATTTGTATCGTATTTCTCCTGTAGAAGGACTTTCATACCCAAAAAAGCTAAAGATTTGAAAAAAACATTTTAAAAAAAAAAATTAAAACTTATTCCTGAATTAAGAAAAAGGCATCTCCTTATCGTGCAACTGAAAGTTGCTGATGGCTGGCGCCATTCCTGAATGCCATATGTTTTCATCATAATAATCTGATTTACTCATATTTTTTTTTTTTTTTTCAACTTAAGCACAGCTGATACAGTGGAGTGGACCCAAGAGGAGCTCTGAACCTCAGGCTGCATCAAACACTAACAAGATTTAGAACAGACCATCTAAAGCCTAATTGAAGATAAAAAAAAAATCTACTACACAGCTGGTACAATGGAGTGGACCCAGGAGGAGCTCTGAACCTCAGACAGCATTAAACACAACACTAACAAGATTTAGAACAGGCCATCTCAAGCCATTGAAGATAGAAAATAATAACAAAATCTACCCCCACTTGCCCAAAATGTAGTTTGGTACCTGCAGCTCTAGAACACATTTTGGCTTGTATTAGATGCACTAAACAGGACCTTTGGGAGAGGCTGCTGTTTATCATCAAACAGCTCGAGAAGCATGAACTCATAGAATTTCTGTAATCTTTGCACAAGAAACAAAAACACCCAGACAAGTCTGTGGAAATCATGGACTGCTGTTCCCTTTGGAGGACAGAATTGGTGCTTGTCCCTCCTGCTCTGTACCAGTTATGTACTGCAGTAGGGCATTGGGTTTTGATGGTACGGAGGAGGTCTCTTTCGTCTAGTTGGGTGGTAGATTCTCTTGCTTCAGGTAGGCCAAGAGATCCAGCCTTTGCCAGAGAGGCTAGCTGATTTCCAGGAATTCCAACATGAGCTGGAAGCCATTTCACTGTGACAGAGCTGTTGGCTGGGAGTCGGTTTACAGATATTTGGCAATACTCTTGAGAAAAGATTCTTGACTGTAGGAACAGGTTTGAAGGGTATAAATGGCTGCTCTTGAGTCAGAGATTATTATTTTGCTTGAGGTATGCTACTAATGGATTGTGGGTCAGTTTTTTTTTTTGCTTATCCCTAGTACACATGGTATAGGCCATGATAATCATGGTAGGTAGAAGTGGGCGACTGCTTTTACTGTAAGTGCACCACATGTCTACACATGTGAAACAGCAGTTCGACTTTGCATTTACAAATGTGCCAGAGTCCCATTTGGTTACTTGCACTCGCTGATGGGGTTGGAATTTTGCTAGAATTGGGGACCATTGGGGCATTTTTTTTTTTTAATCAGAAAAAAAGTGCCCAATGCAAGAATCGAACCTGGGTCGTAGTGGTCGAAAACCAACGGTTTAGACCATCCTTCCACCGACCCCCTGTGTCAGAGGTGTAAATAAGAAAACTGGTGAGAGAGAGAGAGGGCTTAGAGACAACAAAAGTGGCACACAGAATGGTTACAGGGTTTTCCCACTATGTACTAAGTGTCAACCTACAACCCCAAACCACATCATTGACTGTATTGGTTCATCTATTGATGAGCTCTACTCAGCATCCCCAGCAGACACCATCAACAAACTCTACAAGTGATAAGGCACAATTTGGATTATAGTTTATAAACACAAGGTAATAAGACACCAAATCCAAATAAATAAATAGTGTGTGATGTTTTGGTAACATGGTAACAAAGCTGTTACCGAAACGTCACACACTATTTATTTATTTGGATTAGGTGTCTTATTATAGTTAAACCTGTCTATAGTGCCCCCTCTTGGGACTCACCAAAATAGGGTGCTATAGACAGGTCACTTTTAATGTAAAATGTTTACATTTCAATGTTTAAAATCGGGCGCTATAGAGAGAAAGATGCTATTTAGAGGGGGTGTTATAGACAGATTTAACTGTAACTTGTGTTTGAAACTCTACAAGCTTGATACCCTAATATGATTGAGTGGAGATAAGAAAGAAGAAGACAAACTACGCCTTTGCCGGTCCCAAGCCCGGATGAAAAAGGAGGAGGGGGAGCAGTAACAAGCTCACTAAAAAACCTGGGTTCAGCTGGCCTGGCTGATAGTACCCTGTAAGGGCTCCAGGGATACAGGATGAGCAGCGTTTGTACTCCATGTTAGGAGCGGCTGCACATGGCGTCTGTTCCTCATGTCAGAGGTGGCCATTTCTTTTAGAGCAAAGTCAGTGGCCTGCCACTGAGTAGTGTTCCCAGTCTTAATGACAAAGGCATTCTACTTCACCCATTCATGATGGTTGTCAAACAGACACCATCAAGGGTCACAACTTGATACTCTAATATGATTGAGTGGAGATAAAGAAGAAGACACACACTGTACACAAATCAGAGAAGAAGTCCTCACCTGTCTGGACTTTCCCGGAGTAGCAGTCCATCCCTCTCTGTCGTATTCTCCCACCTCCTTCTTGCGGGAGAACCCCCTGGCTGGTCCCACTCCTGCGATCTTCTTGCCCACGTCTTCTGGGAGCTGAGTCATCCATTCCTCTCTTCCTTTAGGTCCTTCATCCTCCTTGCCCTGGAACATACATCACATATACCTCCATCTCCCAATAGGTTTATATATAAATACAGTTAAACCTGTCTATAGTGCCCCCTCTTGGGACTCATCAAAATAGGGTGCTATAGACAGGTCACTTTTAATGTAAATATCGCATTGTACTACGTATTTAAAATCGGGCGCTATAGAGAGATATAAACACAAGGTAATAAGACCAAATAAATAAATAGTGTGTGACGTTTCGGTAACAGCTGTGTTACCATCTTCAGACAAAAGTACTGAATTCCACCAAAATACCATTCAGTACTTTTGTCTGAGATGGCAACAATGCTGTTACCGAAACGTCACACACTATTTATTTATTAGGATTTGATCTTATTACTTTGTGTTTATAATACAAAGACATTATACATAACGGCGAATAATATTAGTATTTTAATTTTTGCCAAGTGTTTACAAACTTTTGGGACAACCTTGTATTTTATTAATAGATTATCAATTTTAATGTTTATTTTCTGCTACTATGTCTTCTTCTTCTTTCTTATCTCAAAGCCATTATAATCATGGTGGGTAGTTAGCGACTGCTTTTACTGTAAGCGCACCACATGTCTACACATGTGAAAAGCAGTTCGACTTTGCACTTATAAATGTGCCAGAGCCCCGTTTGGTTACTTGCACTCGCTGGTGGTGTTGGACTTTTGCAAGAATCGGGGTCCATTGGAGCATTTTTTTTTTTTTAAACAGAAAAAAGTGTCCAATGCGGGAATCAAACCCGGGTCGTAATGGTTGAAAACCAAACGGTTTAACCAGCCTTCCACCGACCCCCGAGCTACTCTGTATACTTCCTTTCATTGATTCTCTTGTAATTTTATCAATTTTGGGAATTGTACTTGACTTGAATAAACTTGCTGTGTTCTCCTAAAGTTGATCTTTCTTATTTTTCTATGTGACATTAGGTAAAAATTTATAAATGATGAATTAGGAAAGTTGTTTGGAGATGTCTTCTAGTGATAATACTCACTAGTGGTTAATGTATTTTCAAATGAGATGGCAAATTTTGGTGGTTATTATTTATATATAAAATGGAATGTTTCTTTAATACATAATACAAACTTCCACTGTCCTTACTGCTATGAAAAAATATATTGGAAGGGCTTGGCTCATTTGTGGTGAACCTTCCCAGCGGTTTCATCAATTTAATCCACCAGACCGCTTCTTAGAGCTCTAATACTGTATTGGATCATTCTGCTTATATATGCTACACTGAAGGGTGGAATCTTTGAAATGGTTTTTAAATGTAGCATATATAAGCAGAATGATTCAATACAGTATTAGAGCACTGAGAAGCTGTCTGGTAGATTGAATTGGCAAAAACCACTGGAAGGGTTCACCACTGATGAGCCAAGCCCTCCCAATATATTTTTTTCATCGCAGTAAGGACAGTAGAAGTTTGTATTATGTATAAAAGAAACATTCGTGCTTTTAAATCCTTTCATTTTATATATAAAGAAGAATAAAACAAAGGTGTCAGTAAGGTTAATGTTGTGTCCAATGAAGAGCCTCAGATGTCTCCATACACTTCTATCACAGCAGTCGCAATGTCCTCTATCTTGGGTGTGTATACTGTATTGTTGTTGTCATGTCCAATGAAGAGCCTCAGATGTCTCCATACATCTCTATCACAGCAATGTTCTCTATCTTGGGTGTGTAAAGCTGCTGTTCTGGGTCAATTTTCTGTTGTTGTTGTGTCCAATGAAGAGCCTCAGATGTCTCCATACATCTCTATCACAGCAATGTCCTCTATCTTGGGTGTGTAAAGCTGCTGTTTTGGGTCAATTTTCTGTTGTTGTTGTGTCCAATGAAGAGTCTCAGATGTCTCCGTACATCTCTATCACAGCAATGTCCACTATCTTGGGTGTGTAAAGCTGCTGTTCTGGGTCAATTTTCTGCAAGGCTGCGGCCATTTACTGTGCATGAGAATATGTGGGTAGGTTCCACACCAAGACAATTGTCAGCAAGGTGAAACTATGATAACACTCACCTTGCGGTGAATCCGTGGTAAATCCATGTATAATAAATTTCTTTTCTTCCAATTTACCCAGACTTATCTATTTATTAACTTGATTGTGTTTATTATAATTTTCCCTGTATATAAATATCATAATACCATTAAGGTATTATTACTGTTATTTCTGTATGTATCCTACATTTCGGTACTTGGAGAATCTGTATAAGATTAAAAGGTCATAATAAAGCTTTCTGTTATTTCTTGAAAATAAAGATACTTCGGCCAGTAAATCTTTTTATTACTTCCACGTTTCGACAAAAAATCTCTCGTTCTCATCAGGTGCAAACCAAAATTAAAACATTTAGCAAGGCGTTATAAATTATTCTAAGGTTCCAAGGACATTCTCACACGATACTAAAATACCCATTCCAAGAGTCAGGCAACAATATCACTATATAAAAGGAAGTTCCAAAAATGCAATATAACAGCGGTATGGTAGATTAAACTGGCAAAACCGCTGGGAGGGTTCACCACTGATGAGCCAGGCCCTCTCATTAATTTTTACATTGCAGTAAGGGGGCAGTAGAAATTGTTTAATTTCAAAAAAAAAAAAAAAAATAGAATCATACGTGTTTAAAATAGTTTCAAACATCTTTTTGTGATAACACTTACCTCATTGAGAAGGCGCTCCTTCATCTTCTGGGCTCTCTGTTCGAACCTGGCAGCCACATTGTATTCACAGGGAGCTGTGGGTGGCATGGGTCCAATCACTTCACCATCACTGCTACTGGAGGACTCTTCATCTTCCGGATCTTCTAGTGAGACATCCAGCGGATTCCTCATGGATTTGGGGATCCTGGGTCCGATAACTCCTGCTGTGTCATCATCATCCTCATCATCGTAGATGGCTTCCAACTTCTTCCTGAGATGTTCAGGCAGCTGGGGACCCACTAATTGTGGTAACTCGGACTTCTCAACTTTTGGTTTAAGGTGATCAGGAAGTTCCGGACCAATATGCTGCCTTCTTGTATAGTCCGTGGACTTCTCGTCTTCTTCTGATGGCTGCTGGAAGCCTGTGGTGGATAAAACAGCGTTGTTAAACATTACATATGGCAGTACTTATATGGATTATAAATATTGCGTCCACTCATGGACATAACTTAAGAAGTGGTAAGTCTTTGACGATGCTAGTCGTCTAGTTTTTGAAGGAGACAGAGTCTGTTCACACTTGGTTATCTCGTGTGTCTTCAATAAAAGTCACTTTAATATCTTTCAGAGTTATTGTCTGAATTCAGATATACATGCTAAAAGGTACAACTTCCTTAAGTTTTGTCCATGAGTGTATTGTCTGAATCCCGATATACATGCTGAAAGGTACAACTTCCTTAAGTTTTGTCCATGAGTGTATTTTGTCCTGTTATACCGAAATGTCACACACTATTTATATATTAGGATGTGGTCTTATTACCTTGTGTTTATAATCTATAATCCAAACTGTGCCTTATTATTCTTTTTGATTACTTCAATTAGAAGGCTAAACCATACCACTGTAACTTCGCCTTTGCCGGTCCCAAGCCCGAATAAAAAAGGAGGAGGGGGAACAGTAACAAGCTCGCTAAAAAACCTGGGCTCAGCTGGCCTGGTTGATAGTACCCTGTAAGGACTCCAGGGATACAGGATGAGCAGTGTTTGTACTCCATGTTAGGAGCGGCTCCACATGGCGTCTGTTCCTCGTGTTAGAGGCGGCCATTTCTTTTTGAGGTAAGTCCGCCTGCTACTGAGTAATGCTCCCAGTCTTGATGACAAAGGAAGACGAATTCTACTTCACCCAGTCATGATGGTTGTCAAGTCTCAAGCTTTACAAGCTTGATACCCCGATATGATTGAGTAGAGATAAGAAAGAAGAAGACTATACTACTGTATAGTCAGGCAGTAGTCATGCCTCCTTTTGTACTTTGACAGATCACAGAGTAGGTAAAATTTACCCACTTAAAAAAAAAAAATCTATTCTTCAATATTTTAATGTTATTTTTGATAGAATAATTCCCACTTTGGGGTTTAAATAAATACAGTCTAACCTCTTTAATTAAATACCCAAAGGGATCAAAGCTTTCTCGGTTGAATTAAAGTTAGTTAGAGGATTTGATCACAACATTCACTGATAGTGGACATATATAAGCTATATTTTATGTAATTCTGCTGTCCTCAAAGAATATGTCCATAGTTCATTTAGAATACCCATTCCAAGAGTCTAACATCAGTATCACTATAAAAGAAAGTTCCAAAAATGCAATATAACAGCGGTATGGTAGATTAAACTGGCGAAACCGCTGGGAGGGTTCACCACTGATGGACCAGGCCCTCCCATTAATATTTCAATTACAGTAAGGGCAGTAGAAATTGTTTAATTTCAAAAATAATCATATGTGCGTCTAAAAAATGCGAAAAAATGTTCACTTTATCGAGAGATTCGTTAGACAAACTTTTACTCGGGTAAAACCCGGGCGAAGCCGGGTACGTCCGCTAGTAGTTTATAATTTTCATATATAAGTTTAATTAAATTATTTATATTTGATGCATTAAAAAAAATTATAGTGGATATTTTATACAGACACAACACAAGCAACATAGTATCATTTTAAAAATTATATAGTCATATATATATATATATATATTATACAAATGAATCAATTTAAATCTCCTTTGGATATCTGATATCATATATTATACAAACCTAATCTAAGTAAGTCAATTTAACAAACACTATAAATAGCTAACCTAATCTTTAACTTAAAAAAATCACTTTACATATTCAATATATCCCATTAAACATTTCAATATTGCAGAATACCAACATCATTTGTATGGATATATCCTTACTAATAAAATTTTTATATCAAAATTATGTACTTCCCGAAACATTTTAGTTATTTAATATTGTAAATTTATGTAGCTATTATTCACTCATATCTCGAATTGATTTTAATTGCATTGGTGCATTTTGCTATCAATTTATTATTCAAAAACAACATGAAAGTGCTTAAATAATAATTTTAATTACCCGGAGGAAGACTTGGACCATATTGTTTATCGGACATTCTAAAATATTTTTAGAAAAAGTTATATTTTAGTAAAAACAAATGCCTTTATTTAAATAACTAACCAAAACAGTTTTTCCAAAACAATCCAGTGTAGTAAACTCTAATATTCATTTTGGTGAATGTCCAGGTTGGTCATTGCATTTATTTAAATACGCGAAAATATAAAATTCAGAGTTATATATAATTATTGTTTTTTGTGATTCATTCTTTATTAATAAATTAAATCAAAATGCATAATACAGACAAATACATTTATTTATTTTCTAGAATTATGAATGATATAACTTCATAATTGATTGTCTAATTAAAGGGATTTATTTAAAATTATCACCAAAATCTAAAATAAAAGGTACATCTAATTTTACGGAATTTTATTTATTTTTCCAAGTATTTCTAATATTGCAAAATTGTAACTGAATTTTAAAATAAGTTTGGCACGAAGGCGAGATGAGTTAAGTAAATATTTACTTGAGTAGTATACATTATTTCGTCTGCTTCTTTTTCATTAATAATGGCGCCGGAGATTAAGTATACAGAGGTAAGTCATGTTTGTGAATTTGAAAGAAACATAAATTCAAAAATATATTTTAAATGTGTGTTTTTAATAAATTGAAAATAACTCTCGGAGGCGAACATTGCAGGTATGGTTACCGGCTTCCTTTTATGCATCAGAAATAATTTTTGACCTCTAATAAATTTACTGAGAGAAGTCTATATTTTTTTTTACAGTAATTTTATAAAAGAAAAACTCATACGCGCGCGCATAAAAACCAGTTCAAATATCGTTCTATACTTTGTGTACAATATTTTATTTTGATATATAGTATAATAGAAAGAAGCTAGAGAATAATTTAATGAAAAAATCAAAACATTCCTAAAATGCCCCAAATACGATTCCCAACCAGCCACAGTCCTGAACATCTATTGAATTGAATCAAATCCTCCAAAAAAGACCTCTGGAAAAACCCCAGAACTATAATAGAAAAGCCGAGACAAAGGAACCTAATGAAGATTGTTTAAACAACTTGAGGAATAAGCAACAACAACAGCTAGAGAATTTTCAATAATAATGAAGGCAGAAGAATAATAAAATTTTTGTGTTATCTATTTTATCCATGCTTTCATATATTTATTCACAATCAAAAATCCTAACTTCACTGGACATGGCAACTTCAACTCATACCTGTTTAAAATTGGCAAAGCTGAATCACCTGGATGCTCATGTGGAGGCGAAGAACAGAACCCCAGACACTTATTAACTGACTGCCCGCTGACCTTAGGGAACTAAATCAACTTCCCATAACAAATATGTGGTCTACACTAAGGACATACACCAAAGATTCAACGGAATGTACTTAACTAAATAAGTGACTACTAATACCATAGAGATAGTTTCCATCATTCTTGGTACCAGGTAGAAAACCCCAAAAAACACACCCTCCAACTAAACAGAAGGGAATCGACACAGTTGGCCAGATGGAAATCTGGTCACCTGCGCCCCCTAGTCTATAAAGAGGGAGCCAAAAGCTTCCCCATGTGTACTAGGTGCAAAACCGAAGAAGAAACTCCCCAACATTTATTAAATTGCATTGGAAAGGACAAAAGATCCCTGTACAGAGAACCAAGAAGAGTTCTTGAGCTTCTTAACGAGCACGACCTCCAAGATCTTGTCTAATTTAGACTAAAAGGATAAGTAAAAAAAAAAGTGACTACTAATGTAATCAATTTGCATACTGATATGTAAATATGTATATGTAATATTATAAAGAATATTGTCTAATAAATAATTATGTACCATGTTGGATATAATGTATTCTGTATGGATTATAATAAAGATGGCAGTCAAAGGACGTGGGAGATGGAAGAAGTAGAAGAGAAAAGAACGACAGATCCAAGTCGTGTATCTAGGTCACTTAGAACAAAGAGGCCCTCATATTCCAGAGTTGAATGTCCTGAGACTTTCGGATGTTAGGCCAAGCGTCTTCCCGACCAAATTTACCATCATGGCCGACAGAGACAGGGGCCAATCAAAGGTCAAGCAGGGTCCCACATGACCCAAGCCAGGGGGCGGGGCAACCACAGTTTTCGGTCGGTAACGTGTGGGTCAAGACGTGTGTGTGCATCTTCTAAAAGTAGTGCCTCGAGGTCCAAGATGTGAGTCATCTCAATCCAATTTAATCGTGAAAATCCTTCCATCTCCTCTCCCGAGCCGCCAATGATTAATATTCCGAAGTGTTTTGTGATTCATTAATCGATATAGTGTGCCGATTCCTTCATCCACCGCCATTGACAACGACTGCCCAAACATTCAAAACCCCATCCACGCCCGAGGATTCTCAGGACAAAGCACTTTATCACAGTGAAGTCGACAAGCATTTTTTATATATTATAGAGAGTCGATAAGATTCTCAGGATCCTTTTTCCCTTATATCACAGAGAGTCGACAGGATGGACGAGAGAAACGAAACGCAAGACGCGGAGGAATACACCGCAGAGGGAGGAAACAACCCCGCCGTAAGTACGCCCAAAATAGAATCACCCCCGCCGTCAGCAGAGTTGCCGGCCGTCTTGGCACGCCTCACTGCGTGTTTATCTGCCCTTCAGACCACCAGCGACCGCGTGACCCATCGGACGGAGATAGAAGTCCAGAGCTTCGACGGGACCTACCCAGCCGCACAGTTCTTTCGAACATATGACCAGAAAAGAGACTGGGATGGTCTCACCAACACGGAAAAAGTGCTCCGCCTACCCCGTTACCTGAACAACAAACCGCTAGAACACTTCAGGAGGCTTCGGATGGAGACCCAACATTACATCCAGGTGAGACAGACCTTCCTGGATCTCTATCCGGAGACCAATGAGGCCACGTATGCCCAATACTTCTCCATGAAGCTGGCCGGACAGCCCAACCTGGAAGAATACTATCGGAATAAGACCGCGCTGGGTCTACAACTGGGCCTCCCACAAGAGGTCATCTTGGAGACGCTCACCGAGGGGCTGCCACCCTCCGACCAGCGCCTCGTCCGCATTGTGCCGCCAGAGAACCTAGGTGCATGGTTCCGGCTGGTGCAGCGGATCCGCGGCAGCGGCGCACCATCTCCAAGGCACCCAGACGAGCACGCACCACCCCTACTGGGCCCCTACGCACCGGTGCGACCTAGTCCAAGAACAGTGCCAACCAGGTCGACCCCGCCAACAGACTGCCGTTTTTGTGGTGGACTACACTGGCACTCTGAGTGTCGTCTCAGACAAGCCCCGCAGTTGCCCCGTGCCTCCGGAGACGCACGAGCAGCGCGCTCCGCGCAACTAGCGGAACAACGGCCGCGAGCCCAGCCCCATCACCAAGCGTCACGCGCACAAGCCACTGGGATAACCAAGGGAGCCCCAGACCAGCAGCCAACAGGTAGGCCTACTGACCAGGCCTTTCGTCAACCTGACAATTAGATTGCCAATCTCCCATGGACTGTCCCTACCATTCCTGATAGACACGGGTGCGTCCGTTAACCTAGTGTCATGTGCCATATATAAAAATTTAAAGAATAATTTCCCTGACCTAAATTTAATAACTAAAAAAATAATAAATTTACAGACAATAGATGGCCACGTGCCAACAATAGGCCAGATTACCTTCCCCCTATCCATTCATGCCATAACCCAAAACGAAGTATTCCACGTGGTGGACGCCCCTCTACCATTTGGAATACTTGGTATTAATACCCTCCGTAAATTCAAATTAAAAATCGATTTTGCACATGGCACTATGTACCAACTCGATGCACCTTTGTCGCCCCTGACCTACCACTTTGCTGTGTTGCCCGAAAGGTGCACCTATTGGGAATGCCAGGCGGACCTATGCAAGGCCCACACTATTTTTCCGCCTTCCGCCAACAATACCCAATATGCGCATTTTTCGGACAACACGTCCACAACCCAGGGACTCACCCAACCACCGCACCATGTCCAATCAAAGAACTTTTTTAGAGCCAACTGCTCTTATTATAGGGTCAAGGTACCAGAACAACCACCTAATGCCAACCTCTCACACCCCACCAAGGTCCAAACGGATCACCTTCACCATACACCCAAACATCCCCATTCCACACACCATTCCATGTACCACACACACCACCCATTATCACCAGAACACCTCCCAGGGATCCCCATAGACAATCAACCGCAGCCACCGTATCCACCTCAATTCCCGGCGCTATTGCGCCAATACCAACACGTGTTCTCCCGGAACAAATTCGCGGTCCCATGCCTAAAGGTTCCCCCAGTAAGAATCGCCACCAACTCCGACAAAGTCGTCACCATCCGCCCATATAGGGTACCGATATGCGACCAACGGGAAATACGCAGTCAGATCCGACAGATGTTGGATAATGACATCATTGAGCCGTCCTACTCCCCTTTCTCTAGTCCGGTCACCCTAGTGACCAAGCGAGACAAGACCAAAAGGTTTTGTATCGACTATAGGAAGGTGAACGAGGTCATAAGCTCCGATGTCCATCCACTCCCGAGGATCGAAGATATACTGGACCGTCTCGCGCGGGCCAAGTATTTCTCGACTGCCGACGTCTCCTCCGCATATTGGCAAGTGCCGATACACCCTGATTCTCGACCACTGTTGGCCTTCGCCACGATAGACGGGTTGTATCAGCCCACCCGATTGCCTTTCGGACTTAAGACCAGTCCACAGATCTATGAAAGGGCAATCAATCAGGTCCTGCAGGGGCACGGACTTGATTGTGTGGCGCACTATTTTGACGACTTTGTCATATATTCGGAGACACTGGAGGAACACCAAGAACACCTGCGCAGGTTTTTCGCGTTCTGCGACGCGGAGAACTTGCAACTCAACCTCACCAAATGCGAGTTTTTTAGGCAGACCATCGAATTTCTGGGGTACACAATCACCGCTGGTACCACCACCCCACTTATCCGCAATACCGACGTAATCCACGCTATCCCACCCCCGAACAATCGCAAAACGCTGCAATCCTTCTTAGGCGCCGTGAACGTCTATAATAAGTTCATCCCGGACTATGCCCGTTTGCGGACCCCACTCAACAACCTTCTCAAGAAGGATGTGACGTGGGACTGGGATGACAAATGCCAAAAGGCGTTCACCAGCCTGAAGGAAAGCCTCACACAACACCCCGTATTGCACCTCTACAAGGATGAACTACCATGCCAGGTATATTGCGATGCATCAACACTTGGCATTGCAGGCGTCCTCAAACAAGTCCACTCCGCTGGGAAGGCCTACCCAGTCCAATATTTCAGCCGCGCTCTGCGTGTACACGAGCGGAACTACACCATCTCCGAACTAGAATGCCTCGCCATTGTCGAGAGCGTGGAGAAGTTCCGTGTGTATCTAATGGGCAGAAAATTCACCATATTTTCTGACCATCACGCACTGCAGTGGCTGAAGACGATCAAAAACCCGTCAGGCAGATTATTCCGATGGAGTTTGAGGTTATCGTGTTACGAATACGAAGTCCGCTACATAAAAGGATCACTACAGCATGAAGCGGACCTCCTATCCCGTAACCCGTTTTGTGGATTCTTAGACGCCACCATCATTAAGAACCACCAACTCACTCCTTCGGGAGAATCTAAACTGACCATTGATCGAAACGGACTGCAAACCCTAAAGCGTAGAGGTGTAACCAAAATTGTCGTCCCTGACGCCCTCGTTCCCGACCTACTAACAAAGGTGCACAGTCGGTACAACCACCCGGGCATATCCCAGATGACCAGGCTCATCTCTACCCAGTACTACTGGAAGGGGATGTCAGAAGACATCTCCAAAACCACCAAAGCCTGCGCCATCTGTCAGTCAACAAAACCCCCTCGAGGTCCCACGTTTGGGGAACTAGGACAACTTCCTGTGGCCACTCAGCCTTTTGATCTGGTCGCCCTCGACACCATAGCTGGGCTTGCCAAATATGGTAACGCCAAAACTTACCTCCACGTTGTGGTGGATCACTTTTCGCGCTACACGTGGACCTTCCCCTCAAAATCTACCAGCATCACCACCTATCAACAGGTGATAAAGCGAGTGTTACAGGACGGCTCTCCGAAACGCCTACTCACGGATAGAGCGCCTGCGTTCACCTCACCAAAGTTCAGGAAGTTCCTGATTAACAGGAACATCCAGCCCCTGCTCACCACCAGTAACAACCCCCAAGCTAATGGTCTATGCGAGCGCCTGAACGCTACCTTAACAGGCAAACTAAGGTTACTCCACTTGGAAAACCCCAAAGCCGCATGGACTAAGCTGGCGAAGCGCGTTACTGTGGTGTATAACAACACGCCCCACTCAGTTACCGGGTTCCCACCTGGCTACCTGATGTTCGGCGTTCTACCTCCCGAGCTCACTGAGCATGTAAACCCCTACCCCGTTTTAACCACAGCCCGACGGATAGCCCATGAACGTACCCAGGCCAAGCACCTCAAAGACAAACATGCCTACGACCAACAACATAAGACACCCCATTTTGAACCCGGAGATCTCGTGTTGGTAAAAGTTTACCATCACCCCAATACAGGCAAACTGGCTCCGTATTTCACGGGTCCCTACGAGATCTTAGAGATCATCTCTCCCAACGTGGTGAGAATAAACCGACCCAACCAACCTCTAAATCGGAATACCGACACAGTCCATGTAAATAAATTACAGTACTATAACGAAAATATTCGTTATATCGCACCTCCCACTCTGATACCACACCCTGCTAAACCCCAATCTAGGACGCTACCACCACTGTTCGAGCACCTCACCCCAGACCTCTTTACAGTTGAGCGCTTTGCTCCTACAATAGGCAATTGTACCACTACCACCCCTGTTGACCCACAATGTAACATTATCGCCCAACGCGATATTCCCCAACCTGCAATATCCCGTCCAACCCATATAACCAACGTTAAAACCCCAATCCCTACAGTTAGGGCTGATCCCAAACCAATTCCCTTACAGGCAAGGTTTTTTCGTAACGTGAAAACCTTCCCCTTGTTCCACCTCCTATACCTCATCAACCTTTTCATCCTACCCACTGTACTATTACCCATGGCCACCCTACTGTATGTCAGTGTCTATACACTGCAGCCCAACCGTCTCTTCCAACTACAGGAAGCCCTATTCGAAATAACCATCGCCGTAGTGGAACTAATCCAACGAGCCATAGGAATAATTCTCCCGGAGTTATGGACCATCCTTGTCCACAGTCATGCCTTGGTCGCTCTAATAGGTGAAATCATAGGAGAGATTTTCCAAACCCTCTTTAGAGCGCGCCAAGTCGAATAGCAATCTCCCCACCTTTACAAACACTCGTCGATCACCCCGCTGTCAGCTGGCGTCCACTTTAGAGAAACCTTCCGATCACGTGACCGACGTCACATCCTCCCTGCGGAATGTAAACAAACCCGCCGTCACTTTTCGCGTGTCACCACACTTAAAGTTACTTTCTGGAACATACACTCACACACACTCGCATACATTCACGCACCTATATAGTTTTGGCAACCTTATGACCTACGACCCTATAATAAACAAAGATTGGACATTGTTATGTAAAAAAATATTCTTCTTTTGTGTATATCTTTATTAACCAATTTTAAAGGACTTGTACACAACCAGCACTTTTATTTTTTTTTTACTTTTATTTTTTTTTATTCCCACCATCCATGTCTATCACCCTTTCAATTTCTTAATCACCTCAAGTTTATTTTTTCCTTTTATTGTTTAAACCTTGTTTTGTCCTAACTGAATGAACAACTGACCTGACGCAATACTTCTCATGTATCAGCCTTCAGTTATCATACAGGAGCTTTGATTTCTTTTTTTTTATGTTTTGTTTATATTTTTTTTCACCGCCCCAAAGGCTAATCAGATTTCTTTTTCTTTTTTTTTTTTTTTCCCTCCATCACCAAATTTTATTGTCTATAGTTTTCTTTTTATCTCTGTTAATGTCTTATATGTTTTGTTTGGATTGCACCTCATAGAGTTTCCCTTGCTGTGGGTTTCCACACAGCAAGTTTGAACACCTATGCAGGCAAAAAATTTTTTTTTTTCCTCCAAAAAATTATCATATTTTTTCCTAGTTTAGCAAGCACCCCTATCTACTCAAATTTCTTTTTATTACTTATTTCCATCATTTACTTTCTCCCCAATTGTATCTAACCACTCACTATTTTAAAAAAATTTTATTTTTTTTTTTTTCCCCAAAAAATTATTTTTCTTTTTTCAGAATTTAATACAGATCCCTTTTAAAATTCTTATTCATAGGGGGCGCATCTGTAATATTATAAAGAATATTGTCTAATAAATAATTATGTACCATGTTGGATATAATGTATTCTGTATGGATTATAATAAAGATGGCAGTCAAAGGACGTGGGAGATGGAAGAAGTAGAAGAGAAAAGAACGACAGATCCAAGTCGTGTATCTAGGTCACTTAGAACAAAGAGGCCCTCATATTCCAGAGTTGAATGTCCTGAGACTTTCGGATGTTAGGCCAAGCGTCTTCCCGACCAAATTTACCATCATGGCCGACAGAGACAGGGGCCAATCAAAGGTCAAGCAGGGTCCCACATGACCCAAGCCAGGGGGCGGGGCAACCACAGTTTTCGGTCGGTAACGTGTGGGTCAAGACGTGTGTGTGCATCTTCTAAAAGTAGTGCCTCGAGGTCCAAGATGTGAGTCATCTCAATCCAATTTAATCGTGAAAATCCTTCCATCTCCTCTCCCGAGCCGCCAATGATTAATATTCCGAAGTGTTTTGTGATTCATTAATCGATATAGTGTGCCGATTCCTTCATCCACCGCCATTGACAACGACTGCCCAAACATTCAAAACCCCATCCACGCCCGAGGATTCTCAGGACAAAGCACTTTATCACAGTGAAGTCGACAAGCATTTTTTATATATTATAGAGAGTCGATAAGATTCTCAGGATCCTTTTTCCCATATACCACATATATATATCTTTAAACTACTTTTTCTTTCATTCATTCAAATGTTTCACACGCAAATATCCGATTTGTGGATATAGCGTGTATGTTGTTGTTGTTGTTTCTTATCCCCTTGTGTAAAGATTACACAAATTCCATGAGTTCATGCTCCTCGAGCTGATCTCATGGAATGAGGTATAGGGGTACAGCTTTCGTTGATCATGGTACCATGATCCAGGCACACTTTGGTGAAAGTCTGACTTTGCCTAGAGGTCTAGCTTCCACAAGTAAAGTTCTCCGTCCAAGTTGTAGACAGTCCAACTGGCTTCACTGAGGTTCAACCATTCCTTGACATTTACCTGATTACCATATAACGTGTATTCTGCAATTGTTAAATAAATAAAATAAAATAAAATAACTTGTCAATTTTTCTCTTAAAAAGACTTTTATTTAGAAACCATTTTTATATATGTCAAATATATGAATCTGTGTCAACCATAATCACATCTCGATTTTTTAAATACCAAGCAAGCAATAAAAAAAAAATGAACCTGTGAATTTTTATACCGGATCGTAGCGGTCGAAAACCAACGGTTTTGACCACTCATCCACTGACCCCATATGTATTAATTTTAAATGCATTAGTTCCTTCAAATAAAAAAAAATATAAATACAGTTAAACCTGTCTATAGTGCCCCCTCTTGGGACTCACTAAAATAGGGTGCTATAGAGAGGGGGTGCTATAGACAGGTTACTTTTAAAGTAAAATGTTTACATTTTAATGTTTAAAATTTGGCGTTATAGAAAGGAAGGCGCACAGGCCATGATAATCATAGTGGATAGAGGTTGACGACTGCTTTTACTGTAAGTACACCACATGTCTACACATTTGAAAAGCAGTTTGACTTTGCACTTACAAACATGCCAAAGCCCTGTTTGGTTACTTGCACTTGCTGGTGGAGTTGAACTTTTGCAGGGTATATAATGTAGAAAAACCAAATTGAAATGGATAAATAAATTCGAATCTATGGCCTAAATTGTACATTATCAAAAATACAGTAACAAATGGTCGATCTAGAGTAAAGAATACTGTTGTATGTAATAACCACAATTGTTATGTCTCAGATCTTCATCAACAACAGATTCTGCAAGTCTGTCAGTGGGAAAGTATTCCCCACAATCAATCCCGCCACAGGGAACAAGATCTGCGATATTCAAGAAGGGGATAAGGTAAGTCAATATGCAAATACACCTATCCCCCGATTTACACGGTAGATACGTTCCTGAGAAAAACATGTAAATCGGGGGATAGGTGAACACAGAAATAAAAATAAAATGCATTGACAGGTTAAAATATGTAGTCAGCACATAAGCTCGGGATTCCTCGTGAGATGTGTACACAGCGCATGTGTTCAATCACAGTAGCATTTAGTATAGAGCGATAAAAACATAAAAAAAAAAAACTTATTTGGAAAACCGTGTAAAAGCGAAAACATGTAAAACAAGTACCATGTAAATCGGGGGATAGGTGTATATATGTTTAATTAAACCTGTCTATAGCGCCCCCTCTTGGGACTTGCCAAAATAGGGTGCTATAGACAGGTCACTTTTAATGTAAATCGCATCGTACTACGTATTTAAAATCGGGTGCTATAGAGAGGAAGGTGCTATTTAGAGGGGGCGCTATAGACAGGTTTAACTGTATATAGATAGAAATTTTTGCAGAAGGAAATTAATATTTAAAAATAAAGTCATCTCTTTAGTCAAAATAGATGCTAAAACTAAGTGTCATCTATTTATCTCTGCCAACTAGCGGACTCAGGTCGGTAACAAAGCCATAGCACTATCTTTTAGAAAATTGAGAAGCGTCCACCTAGAGACCATGGTTTCAGGCTAAAGGCCATTTTCAGCTCAGGGCAAACTTTATTCTATGAGATCTACAAGGAATCTAATGGAATCTTCACAATCCGCCAAAGAGGTGTTTAGTTGGTATAGTTGCTAGGCCTATTCTATAGCCAAATGGCCTCTCTCTGAGGTGACATCCAATCTACCTCATCCTTTGTGTTATCCATTGAACCCTGAAACCACTTGGACCCATGACTGCATAGTGCTTGTAATACCACATGTATATAATAGAGACTTGATGTTGTTTCCACAGGAAGATGTTGACAGAGCCGTAGCCGCAGCGAGGGCAGCGTTCAAGTTGGGATCTCCATGGAGGACTATGGATGCATCTGCCCGCGGCTTGTTGCTCTTGAAACTGGCAGCCTTGATTGAGAGGGATGCTGACTACATAGCCGTATGTACTCTATGTACTGGTGAATATGTCTTCTTTTAAAAATAATAAAGCACAATTTGGATTATAGATTATAATACAATCATATAAGACTTAATCCAAATAATTTATTAGTGTGTGACGTTTCGGCAACAGCATTGTCACCATCATCAGACAAAAGGAATAAAAGAGAAAAAATATCACAGCAAGTTCTTAAATAGTACTGTTTTATTTGTTATCTTGTTTAAAACACTTGATAACAGTGCCATTTAAGAACTTGCTGTGATATTTTTTTTCTCATTTATTCTTTTGTCTGATGATGGTAACAATGTTGTTACTGAAACGTGAACACACTATTAAATTATTTGGATTAGGTCTTATTACCTTGTATTATGTCTTCTTTCAACTTTCTTGGTAGTCATTGTGGATAGGCATTCACTTCAATACATTTATTATGACATACCTTTAGTCTTCTATACAGTAGGCATGTAAAAACACTTTCATTCATGAAATAAAATACAATATCCAAATAAATAAAGTTTGTGGCACAAGGTAATAAGACTCTTATTACCTTGTGTTTATAATCTATAATCCAAATTGTACCATATCATTTTTAAAGTGTTTGGTGTTTTGGTAACAGCGTTGTTACCATCATCAGATAAAAGACTGAATGAGGTAAAAATATGGCAGCATTTTCTTAAATAGTTATTAGTGTTATCAAAAGAGAGAGAGTGTGTGTTAACACAAAATAGTAGATAAAAATACAAGAAAATAAGACCTAATCCAAATAATTTATTATTTTGCCTGATGGTGACAATGCTGTTGCCGAAACGTCACACACTAATAAATTATTTGGATTAGGTCTTATTTTCTTGTATTATAATCTATAATCCAAATTTTGCTTTATCATAGTAGATAAAAATAAAATTGTTTTTTCAAAGAACACTAAAATATACTATTCTTAGAATAAGAAGTGGGGGGGGGGGGGGGGGAACACTTTTTTTTTTTTTTTAAGATGTGGATTGTAGAAGTGTGAGTAAAAAGTTTCTAAGAAACTCAAGGTAATATGACCAGTACATTCAGTACTTTTGCCTGAAGATGGTAACAATGCTGTTACCGAAACGTCACATCCTATTTATTTATTTGGATTTGGTCTTATTACGTTGTGTTTATAATCTATACAACACTAACAAGATTTATAACAGGCCATCTGAAGCCATTGAAGATAGAAAATAACAAAAAAATCTACCCCCACTTGCCCAAAATGTAGCTTGGCACCTGCAGCTCCAGAACACATTTTGGTTGTATTAGATGTACTAAACAGGACCTTTGGGAGAGGCCGCTGCTTATAATAAAACAGCTTGAGGAGCATGAACTCATGGAATTTGTGTAATCATTACACAAGGGGATAAGAAACAAAAAACAACAACAACATCTCTATATATATAAAAATGAATGTTTGTCTGTCTGTATGTCCGGTATACAAATTCGCAGTAGTTCACTAATTCAAACCAAAATTTCCATACATAGGTAAAAGAATACGGGGAAGACGATAGGCTATTTTAAAAAATATATAAATCAATTATTAAAACTATATATTTTAGTCAGAAAATGATGATGACGATATTGCTGTATCATGTTTGATTATCAGATACAAAATTATATCGGGAAAAATTCCAAAAAGCAGAGACCACGGGTGAAACCAGTTCATTATTTTGTATACAGGAACAAAATTCTAACAGAAAAACATTCATTCGAGCAGAAAACAAAAGCCAGATCATCTTTCTATAAAAATATCGCTTCTCAGACACAAAGTTTGGAGCGGGACGTTTCACAAAAGTGACATCCACGGCGCAATTTATAATTGTAACGAATAGTATTTGAATAGGGTACATTTAATAGGGTAAAACCCGGGCGTTGCCCGGGTCATTCGGCTAGTAATCTATAATCCAAATTGTTAGTGAAAGGTAATTTGTGCTAGGCCTAATGTAATCTGCGAGAAAAATATGCTGTTTTCGTAAAAATAATGCCCGCTCTTATTATATTACTATAATCCAAAAATATATTTTCTTGCAAGTTTTTAGATTTGCATATCTAAAGATTTTCTTGTTATGCAAATCTGCAGTATGTATATAAGGGAATTTTCTAATGACGTTTTAGTTTTTATAGAAGAAGGAAGTTAGCTATTGTTTTGCTTTTGTATACAAAGTTGATCCTCTTTAAATATATACTAGCCGAATGACCCGGGCAACGCCCGTGTTTTACCCGATTGAATGTTTTTATTCAAATACTATTTGTTACAATTATAAATTGGCGCCTTAAATAAATGCATATATTAGTTAATAACTATAGCCTATGTGCTTTATCTGTCTATGTACTGTTGGCTTCCATAGGGGTCTCTTACTGGGAAAAAGAAAGAGAGGATTCCATTTAGTTATTAACTAATATATGCATTTATTTAAGGAGCGACCCGCTCCAACACAATAGTTACAAAAACGGAAAAGCGAGTGGGGGAGGCATGATGGGGGGGGGGGGGCAAAGGTGGCGTGATCGTAGCCAACCAATAGGAGGGCGCCATTCCAAAAAAAAAGCAAACGGTGCCAGAGTTGATTAGGAGATGAAGAATGACGCTTGTAACTGTATATAGAATATTGTCACCTTTGCTTGAGACCATTTTAATCTAAACGAACCAACATCATAGTGCACCAATCTAAAAGTGTACAGCGGACACAAATTATGCCTTATCATTTCAAAGAGACTGTGTGAAACAGGAACTTGACACCCTGGACAACGGCAAGCCCCTCACATTTGCCAAGGGTGATGCAAAGGGTTGTCTCACCACCCTTCGCTATGCGGCTGGCTGGTGTGACAAGCTTCATGGCAAAACTATTCCAGCAGGTATGTCTCAATACCTTCTGATATACTGAGAGAGACTGGGTAACTTACAAATATTAGTCCTATAAACACAAGGTAATAACACCAAATAAATAAATAGTGTGTGATGTTTTGGTAACAGTGTTGTTACCGAAATGTCACACACTTTATTTATTTATTTTGATTTGGTCTTATAACCTTGTGTTTATAATCTACTAGACGAATGGCCCGGGCAACGCCCGGGGTTTACCCGAGTGCGAATATGTTTTAAAAACGTTGTCTTGGGTGGTCGCTATTGACAGGGTGGTCTGTATAGACAGGTGGATGTATCACACAGCTGATAACAGGGTTGTCTAGAGTGGTCGCTATAGACAGGGTGGTCTGTATAGACAGGTGGATGTATCACACTGCTGATAACAGGGTTGCCTAAGGTGACCGCTATAGACAGGGTGGTCTGTATAGACAGGTGAATGTAACACACTGATGATAACAGGGTTGCCTAAGGTGACCGCTATAGACAGGGTGGTCTGTATAGACAGGTGAATGTAACACACTGATGATAACAGGGTTGCCTAAGGTGACCGCTATAGACAGGGTGGTCTGTATAGACAGGCAGCTGATAACAGGGTTGTCTAGAGTGGTCGCTATAGTCAGGGTGGTCTGTATAGACAGGTGTATGTATCACACTGCTGTTAACAGGGTTGCCTAGAGTGACCGCTATAGACAGGGTGGTCTGTATAGACAGGTGAATGTAACACACTGATGATAACAGGGTTGTCTAGAGTGGCCGCTATAGACAGGTGTATGTATCACACAGCAGATAACAGGGTTGTCTAGAATGGCCGCTATATACAGGGTGGTCTGTATAGACAGGTGGATGTATCACACAGCTGATAACAGGGTTGCCTAGAGTGACCGCTATAGACAGGGTGGTCTGTATAGACAGGTGGATGTATCACACAGCTGATAACAGGGTTGTCTAGAGTGGCCGCTATATACAGGGTGGTCTGTATAGACAGGTGGATGTATCACACAGCTGATAACAGGGTTGCCTAGAGTGACCGCTATAGACAGGGTGGTCTGTATAGACAGGTGGATGTATCACACAGCTGATAACAGGGTTGTCTAGAGTGGCCGCCATAGACAGAGTGGTCTGTTTAGACAGGTGGATGTAGCACACTGCTGATAACAGGGTTGTCTAGAGTGGCCGCTATAGACTGGTGTATGTATCGCACAGCTGATAACAGGGTTGTCTAGAGGGGGGCAGGGAGGTCACGTGTTCGCTGGCAGCCAATGGGCGCGCATTCTATCCGTGAGCTTCAGACATACAGACAAACAGACAGAATAAGGCAAATATATAAGTAATCTATAATCCAAATTGTGCCTTATCAAATTTTGGTCCAAATTAACAAAGGTATATTTGAAAACACAAGGTAATAAGACCAAATTCAAATAAATAGTGTGTGACGTTTCTGTAACAACATTGTTACCATCTTCAGACAAAAGTACTTAATTTGTCTGGAGATGGTAACAACACTGTTACCGAAACATCACACACTATTTATTTATTTGGATTTGGTCTTATTACCTTGTGTTTATAATCTATAATCCAAATTGTACCTTATCAAATATTGGTCCCAATTAACAAAGGTATATTTGAAAACACAAGGTAATAAGACCAAATCCAAATAAATAAATAGTGTGTGACATTTCTGTAACAACATTGTTACCATCATCAGACAAAAGTACCGAATTTGTCTGAAGATGGTAACAACGCTGTTACCAAAAAAGTTCCACACTATTAGCTTATAAACACAAGGTAATAAGACCACATCCAAATAAATAAATAGTGTGTGACGTTTCAGTAACAAGGCTGTTACCGAAACATCACACACTATTTATTTGGATTTGGTCTTATTACCTTGTGTTTAGCTTTCTAAGAAAGTCCCTGCTAAGAAGAAGAAGAGGAAGAAACCAGGTAGCAACTGGAACGAGCTGATAAGGAAGACTTGATAATCAACCGTTTCCTTCCTAACTGCAATCTCTGGTGAGGAAAGAGTTCCACAGAGATAACTTCTTATCAACTAGGCCTTGAAATAGATGTTACCTTATGTCTTTTCTTCTTTAATAATAATTGACACCAATTCTCTCTTTTCATATCTGAATTGACAAGATAGGAGTTCTTTTTTTCTTTTTTTGCTCATCCCTAGTACACGTGGTACAAGCCATGATAATGAACGAGACTGAGACAATTTTGTTCACACTTGGTTATCTCATGTGTCTCCAATAAAGCTCACTGTAATATCTTTCAGAGTTTTTTTTTATGCTTATCCCTAGTACACGTGGTACAAACCATGATAATCATGGTGGGTAGAAGTTGGCAATTGCTTTTACTGTAAGTACATCTCATGTCTAAACATGTGAAAGGCAGTTCGACTTTTGCACTCACAAATGTGCCAGAGCCCCGTAAATAGGAGATATTCTTACAATAATTCAATAGAAATATTATTTCTGTCAAATTAAATGAATATTTCATGAAATTGTCTGAAAAGAAAAAAGTTTTTATGATCCATGAGAGGATATTCTTGCTGGAGGATAAAGGACAGTTTTCATCGCCAAAATGATCATTTATACTATTTATCTGGTCTATCCAGTAAGATGACACCTATCCCTAAGGGACATTTTGGCTCTGAAAATAGGTGTTGTCCTTTACAGGAAGGTTTTACTGTAGCAGTTCTCTAGTAAGAGGACACCTTTCTCTAAAGGAAATTTTGGTTCTGCAAATAGGTGTTGTCCTTTACAGGAAGGTTTTACTGTAGCAGTTCTCTAGTAAGAGGACACCTTTCTCTAAAGGAAATTTTGGTTCTGCAAATAGGTGTTGTCCTTTACAGGAAGGTTTTACTGTAGCAGTTCTCTAGTAAGAGGACACCTTTCTCTAAAGGAAATTTTGGTTCTGCAAATAGGTGTTGTCCTTTACAGAGAAGTTATCACTACTATATAATAATATGGCTACAGTGCATTGTTTATACTCCTAGACAAAACTTAAGGAAATGGAAAGTCTTTGATGTCGTCATCTATTTTTTTTAAGAAGACATAGGTAATTTTGTTCACACTTGGTTATCTTATGTGTCTTCAATAAAGATCACTATAATATCTTTCAAAAGTTATTGTCTGAATCCCGATATACATGCTAAAAGGTACAACTTCCTTAAGTTTTGGCTATGAGTGTATTGTCTGAATCCCGATATACATTCTAAAAGGCACAACTTTCTTAAGTTTGTCCATAAATGTATATTGATTATCTCGTGTGTCTTCAATAAAGGTCACTGTAATATATTTCAGAGTTATTGTCTGAATCCAGATATACATAGTGAAAGGTAAAACTTCCTTAAGTTTGTCCATTAGTGTATATTGGTTATCTTGTGTGTCTTCAATAAAGATCACTGTAATATCTTTCAGAGTTATTGTCTGAATCCCGATATACATGCTAAAAGGGTACAACTTCCTTGAATTTGGTCTATGAGTGTAAGGTGTTGTCCTTTAGAAAGAGGTTATCTCTATTGTGACAATATGGCTACAGAAACACCCCATATTTTACTTATTCAGTGTTGATACTTTCTGGTTTTTCCATCTTGGGTGTTCTCAAAGTTTGATGTTGTGGGTCACAGATGGGGATGTGTTCTCCTTCACCCGTCTGGAACCCATTGGAGTCATCGGTGCCATTATCCCTGTAAGTTGATAAAGAACTTCCCCATCACCACAATAGAGATAACAAAACATACTGTATTGTACACAGTGGAATTTCCCAGCTGCCATCTTCATCGAGAAAGTAGCGGCCATCATAGCGACAGGAAACACCCTAGTGTTGAAGCCTGCAGAACAAACTCCACTCTCTGCTCTCTATCTGGCCAAGCTGATAGAGGAGGCAGGATTTCCACCCGGTGTGGTCAACATTGTCCCAGGCTATGGACCCACGGCTGGGGCGGCCATTGCCAGACATATGGATGTGGACAAGGTCTCCTTCACTGGTTCCACTGAGGTACATACATTTTGGTATCACACAATCATTTATTTATTTGGATATGATCTTATTACCTTGAGTTTCTAATCATTAATCCAAATTGTACCTAATCTTGGATAAATATTTGTCCATATAGTCACATCAAAAGTCAATATGACGGACACAATAACAGCAAAAATGCATTGTAAGAGAAATTCTAATGTATCTTCTTCTTCTTTATTATCTCCATTCAATCATATTAGGGTATCAAACTTGTTTGACAACCATCATGACTGGGTCTGCCTTTGTCATTAAGACTGGGAGCACTACTCAGTGGCAGGCCACTGACTTAGCTCCAAAAGAAATGGCCGCCTCTGACATGAGGAACAGATGCCATGTGCAGCTGCTCCTAACATGGAGTACAAACGCTGCTCATCCTGTATCCCTGGAGCTGTTACAGGGTACTATCAGTCGGGCCAGCTGAGCCCAGGTTTTTTAGCGAGCTTGTTACTGTTCCCCCTCCTCCTTTTTCATCCGGGCTTGGGACTGGCAATGGCGGAGTTATTCTAATGTATGAATAGCATCTTCTTCTTTCTTATCTCCACTCAATCATATTAGGATATCAAGTTGTGACCTTTGATGGTGTCTGTTTGACAACCATCATGACTGGGTGAAGAAGAACGCATCTGCCTTTGTCATTAAGACTGGGAACACTACTCACTGGCAGTCCGACTTAGCTCCAAAATAAATGGCCGCCTCTGACATGAGGAACAGGCGCCATGTGCAGCTGCATCATCTTAAGAAACTCTATTCAATTGGCACTCTGTAGAGGTTGGGAAGAAGATAAACCATGGTATCGAGTGCTGTGACAAAGTTAGATTGTAGTGTGTGTACAGGTGGGCAAGTTGATCCAGGTAATGGCTGGGCAGAGCAACGCCAAGAGAGTCACACTGGAGATGGGAGGCAAGAGCCCCCTGGTGGTGTGTGCTGATGCTGACGGTATGTTTCACTTATACTCATGGACAAAACTTAAGGAAGTTTTACCTTTTAGCATCGGGATTCAGACAATAACTATAAAACATATTACAGGGACCTTTATTGAAGACACATGAGATAACCAAGTGTGAACAGCCTCTGTTTCCTGTCTGACTGTACTCAATAAAATTTCTATACAGTTAAACTTGTCTATAGCGCCCCTCTCTTGGAACTTACCAAAATAGGGTGCTATAGACAGGTCACTTTTAATTTAAATCGCATCGTACTACGTATTTAAAAGCAGGCGCTATTTAGAGGGGGCGCTATAGACTGGTTTAACTGTATATAGATGACCAGTGACATCAAAATATGAAATTTCCTTAAGCTTCGTCCATGATTGTATTTGGATTTGATCTTATTACCTTGTTGTGAAAAAAGACATCTTCTGATCATGCAACTAAAATTTGCTAATGGCTTGTACCATCTGTCAGAATAAATATCAACTATTTGTTGATTTTTAATTATTCCAAAATTGGCCAAATACCCATTCTTGATTAATCAAGAAAAGCTTACCATGTGTGAGATTAGGACTGTTGTCCTTCGTCAGCGTGGTGCAAGCTGTACCTCAAAGACTAAAAAAAATGGTTGAATAAAATAGTTTTGTGGCGACCACACTTTGCTTCAGCGAGCGCAAACTGGGACAAAGTTTCCATACACATACTACGGGCAATAGAGTGGCGGCCCCACTATGCCACGGCAAGCACGTGCTGGGAGAACACGTCACTACGCATGCGAGGGCGTCATCCGGAACTTTCTAGCCACTGGCGCGGTAAACAAAAAGGCTTGCTCCCAACGGCCGTTACTTCTTTTCTCTTTATATAATTCTGGCTTTAAATAAATTAATTTAAATTATAATTTTATCAGCAGCCTTCCCACAAGCTACACCAACACATCACGCAAACACCACCACAAAATTTTTTATTTCTTCCAAGAGAAGATGGAAGTCATCAGCAATTTTCAGTTGTACAATCAGGAGATGTCTTTTTCTCAATACAGTTAAACCCGTCTATAGCGCCCCCCCCTTGGGACTTACCAAAATAAGGTGCTATAGAGAGGGAGGAGCTATTTAGAGGGGGCGCTATAGACAGAATTAACTCTAGATCCACCTGATCCCAGTACAATTTCATTTAAGTATTACTTTTTCACTTCTTACCTTGTCTTTTTCAGTCATTTACCTCAATATTTTAGTAAAAATAAATGCATGCTTCAAATCATTTGTGTCTCCAGTGGACAAGGCAGCGGAAGTTGCTCTGTTTGGATGTTTCTTCAACCAAGGTCAGGTATGCTGTGCCACCAGCCGTATCTTCGTCCAAGACACCATCTACGATGACTTTGTGGCCAAGTCTAAAGCTCTGGCTCTAAAGAGACATATTGGAGACCCCTTCGATCCTAAAACTGACCATGGACCACAGGTAATATACAAACAGATACAGTAGAACCTCCATGAGAGGACACTCGCGCTAGAAGACACCTCTATATAAAGGAGAGTCTTCATTTGCAAAATTACCATTTTTAATATTTAAAAACTCTCTGGTTAGAGGACACCTTTCCCTAAAGGACACCTTGACTCTGCAATTAGGTGTTGTCCTTTACAGGGAGGTAGTTCTACTGTAGCAACTCTACAGTAAGAGGACACCTTTCCCTAAAAGACACCTTGACTCTGCAATTAGGTGTTGTCCTTTACAGGGAGGTAGTTCTACTGTAGCAACTCTCCAGTAAGAGGACACCTTTCCCTAAAAGACACCTTGACTCTGCAATTAGGTGTTGTCCTTTACAGGGAAGTTCTACTGTAGCAACTCTCCAGTAAGAGGACACCTTTCCCTAAAAGACACCTTGACTCTGCAATTAGGTGTTGTCCTTTACAGGGAGGTTGTTCTACTGTAGCAACTCTCCAGTAAGAGAACACCTTTCCCTAAAGGACACCTTGACTCTGCAATTAGGTGTTGTCCTTTACAGGGAAGTTCTACTGTAGCAACTCTCCAGTAAGAGGACACCTTTCCCTAAAAGACACCTTGACTCTGTAATTAGGTGTTGTCCATTACAGAGAGGTTGACTACTGTTAAAAATATAGGTACAATAAGGTCACCTTCAGGAGACACCGTGTTTATCCATATTTTTATGCTCTAGTCTCTCTATGGGATACACTACTGTAACAAAGTCTGAAAAAGTAATAAGGTAGGGTGTGGTGGCAGATTGATGAGGAACAATTCAACAAGATTCTGAAGCTCATTGAGAGTGGCAAGAATGAGGGAGCCAAGCTGGAGTGTGGCGGCCAGAGAGAAGGCAGCAAGGGCTACTTCGTACAGCCCACCATCTTCTCCAATGTAGCGGACAACATGACCATCGCACAGCAAGAGATCTTCGGCCCTGTTCAGCAGATCCTCAAGTTCAAGACCCTGGAGGAAGTGATAGAACGTTCCAATAACACCAGCTACGGCCTGGCTGCAGGCATTATGACCAACAACCTGAACACTGCTCTCACCTATGCACAGGCGGTACAGGCTGGGAATGTATGGTAGGTACAACAATCCCTCTTATACCCTCCCATCGATATTTTTTTCCTTATCCCTAGTACACGTGGTACAGGTCATGATAATCATTCTTCTCCTTCTTCTTTCTTACCTCCACTCAATCACACTAAGGTATCAAACTTGTAAAGCTTGACACTTTTGATGGTGTCTGCCAGGGAAGAGTAGAGCTCATCAATGGATGAGTCAATACAGTCAATAATATGTATGACAACCATCATGATTGGGTGAAGTAGAATGTTTCTGCCTTTGTCATTAAGACTGGGAGCACTACTCAGTGGCAGGCCGACTTAGCTCCGAAAGAAATGGCCGCCTCTGACATGAGGAACAGACGCCATGTGCAGCCGCTCCTAACATGGAGTACAAACGCTGCTCATCCTGTATCCCTGGAGTCCTTACAGGGTACTATCAGCCAGGCCAGCTGAGCCCAGGTTTTTTAGTGAGCTTGTTACTGCTCCCCCTCCTCCTTTTTCATCCAGGCTTGGGACTGGCAAAGGTGGAGTTATGATAATCATGGTGGGTAGAAGTAAGTGACTGCTTTTACTGTAAGTGACCACATGTCTACACATGTGAAAAGCAGTTCGACTTTGCACTTACAAATGTACCAGAACCCCATTTGGTTACTTGAACTTGCTGGCGGGGTTGGACTTTTGAAGAAACGGGGGCCACTGGAGCATTTTTTTAAATCAGAAAAAAAGTGTCCAATGCAGTAATCGAACCCGCGTCATAGTGGTTGAAACCCAACAGTTTAGACCATCCTTCCACTGACCCCCCCTCCCAGGGATATACACTCATGGACAAATATATTATCAAATACAGTTAAACCTGTCTATAGCGCCCCCTCTTAATAGCGCCTCCCTCTATATAGCGTCAGATTTTAAATACGTAGAACGATGCGATTTACATTAAAAGTGACCTGTCTATAGCACCTCCTTTCTATAGCACCCTATTTTGGTGAGTCCCAAAAGGGGGCGATATAGACAAAGTTTAACTGTATTGTCTCTTGGGGGTCAGTGGAAGGGTGATCTAAACCATTGGTTTTCGACCACTACAACCCAGAATCAAATCTCGCATTGGGTACTTTTTCTGATTTAAAAAAATGCTCCAATGGCTCCCAGAGGACCTTCTCATTAGAGGACACTTCTCAATAATAGAATAACCACCGCCTTTGCCAGTCCCAAGCCCGGATGAAAAAAGAGGAGGGGGAGCAGTAACAAGCTCATTAAAAACCTGGGCTCAGCTGGCCCGGCTGATAGTACCCTGTAAGGGCTCCAGGGATACAGGATGAGCAGCGTTTGTACTCCATGTTAGGAGCAGCTGCACATGGTGTCTGTTCCTCATGTTAGAGGCGGCCATTTCTTTTGGAGCTAAGTCGGCCTGCCACTGAGTAGTGCTCCCAGTCTCAATGACAAAGGCAGACGCATTCTACTTCACCCAGTCATGATGGTTGTCAAACAGACACCATCAAGGGCCACAAATTGATACCCTAATATGATTGAGTGGAGATAAGGAAGAAGAAGAAAGAACAACCATAAGAGGATACACTCTCTACAAGGTATAGTTATCATCACCCAAATAACCATTTTTACTAAATAACTTCTCTCCAGTAATGATAAGGCACAATTTGGATTATAGATTATAAACACAAGGTAATAAGACCAAATCCAAATAAATAAATAGTGTGTGACGTTTCAGTAACAGCATTGTTACCATCTTCACACAAAAGTACTTGAATGAGAAATTTTACCACAGCATGTTTTAAATAGTTACTTACATAAAAACTATCATCTTCCTTATCTGTTATCTTGTTTACACACTTGATAACAATAACTATTTAAAACATGCTGTGGTAAAATTTCTCATTGAGTACTTTTGTCTGAAGATGGTAACAATACTGTTACCAATACGTCACACACTATTTATTTATTTGGATTTAGTCTTATTACCTTGTGTTTTTTTTCTCTCTCTCCAGTAAGAAAACACCTCTCTATATAAAGGAAGTTTTTGCTCTGAAACTAAGTGTTTTCCTATACAGAGAGGTACAGTTAAATCTGTCTATAGCATCCCCTCTAAATAGCACCTCCCTTTTTATAGCACCCAATTATAAATACGTAGTACGATGCGATTTACATTAAAGGTGACCTGTCTATAGCACACCCTCTCTATAGCACCCTATTTTGGTGAGTTCCAAGAAGGGGCGCTATAGACAGGTTTAACTGTTGTTCTACTGTGTTATGAATGGTGCAGGGTCAACTCGGTGTTTGAGGGTGGATTTCACGTTCCATTCGGAGGTTACAAGATGTCCGGACATGGCAGAGAAGGGTGAGTATCTACATAGCCCTGTGTGTAGACATAATAACTGAGAATGGATGTCACAGGGGTTATGAAGGCATGCTGGAATACATGGAGGTTAAAACTGTAAGTACCTCTTTCTTCTTCTTTCTTATCTCCACACAATCATATCAGGGTATCAAGCTTGTAAAGCTTGAGATCATGACTGGGTGAAGTAGAATGCGTCTGCCTTTGTCATTAAGAATGGGAGCACTACTCAGTGGCAGGCAGACTTAGCTCCAAAATAAATGGCCGCCTCTGACATGAGGAACAGACGCCATGTGCAGACGCTCCTAACATGGAGTATAAACGCTGCTCATACTGTATCCTTGGAGTCCTTACAGGGTACTATCAGCCAGGCCAGCTGAACCTAGGTTTTTTAGTGAGCTTGTTACTGCTCCCCCTCCTCCTTTTTCATCCGGGCTTGGGACCGGCAAGGGCGGAGTTATCTCCTCATAATCCTCTTATCAAACCCATTGGAGAAACTAATGCCAACAACTCTGATTTGCCTATTTAGTAATTGAGTTTGTTGACACACAATGTTGACTTACTAGACAGATCTCAGCATTCCTCCAGAGACAATATTAAAGACATTCCACTTCTAAAATTACAAAATATTTTCTCACAATGAGTTTCTTTTTATTACAAAACGCTAGCTTTCAAGTGATAATCGCTCTTCAACGGGCTTAAAAAATATCGACCTAACAAGAATTATTTACAAATACAAACGTGCTCATTGTGAGGAAATATTTTGTAATTTTAAAAGTTTTTTTCACATTCCTCTTTTAAGTTTTGTTCATGAGTGTAGTAAGAATAATTTAAATTAATGCATATATATATATGTTATATTAGAATATTATTTTTAATAGGCTAATCCCTTAATAGAATGTTCAAATCTAAAAGCTTGAGGGATGAGGTTCTTATGCAAATAAATTTATTTCGAGCTTTCTCGGGCAACGCCCTTCTACAGGAAAATTAATTTATTTTAATTTTCCTGTAGAAGGGCGTTGCCCGAGAGAAAGCTCGAAATAAATTTATTTGCAAAAGAAACTCATCCCTCAAGCTTTTAGATTTGAACAAAATATTATTTTATTTAAAATTATATATTTCATAGATGCAAATACTGTTAAATCGACTGCCAGAGGTCATGTTTCCCCTATAAAAACTCATTGTTGTTGTTTCCTGATGGCCGGCTCAAACCTTTTGTACATTATGTAAATAAGTTGTTTTTTTTTTGTATTTATGCCTTAAGCCAGGTGGTACTTTTATCAATTATGTTTTTTATATATTCATCTAGCTCAATTAAAGCAATTACTGATCAAAACTATTTTTATCGTACTTTCAAGATTTTCAACCACGACTGCATTACCATAACATAATCCTAAAGTTAATAAAAAATCAACAGAAATCTCATTTTTATATTATATATATGTCCATTGTAAAACGACATTTGAAAATTATCCCGCATGTGTTTCTTTTCAACGAAAAATCTAAATTTATTTTTTAAGGAGAAATAACGACCATTTCTAACCTTATGGATGAGGTATGAAAGAATGAATTGTGAAGAGTAATGATAAACGGAAAAATAAAAGTGTCCAGGGATGGGAATCGAACCCACAGTGTTCCGTAGTGTTCATACAGTCTCTTAGAAATGATAAGGCACAATTTGGATTATAAACACAAGGTTCCCATCCCTGGACACTTTATTTTTCCGTTTATCATTACTCTTCACAATTCATCCTTTCATACCTCACCCTAAGGTTAGAAATAATCGTTATTTCTCCTTAAAATAAATTTTTATTTTTTGTTCAAAAGAAACACATGCGGGATAATATTCAAATGTCGTTTTACAATCACAAGCCGCATTATATTGTATTATATATGTCCATATTTCTGCAGGCAAACATCTGTTCACCTAACTAACTGAGATTGCTGTTGTTGCTTGCAGGTAACCATCAAGATTCCCCAGAAAAATTCTTGAACCATTCTACCATCTTTTTGATAAACCATTGGCTTCTTCTATTTTTTACATTTTTTCACAATTTTTAACTAAATGGTATTAGAGGATTAATTCAATCTTTCTAACAAACAATTATCTGGAGAAATTGTACATTTCCCATCATCAGGACAGCTTCATATTTGCTACAAGTGAGGAGAACACAGAATACAATACATACATTAATAAATTAAATTTAATTGCCATCTATCGTTAAAATCCTTGAAATTATATGTATGTACCTCTACAGACCTATAAGCTTATGTCCATAGTTCACTAAACACCCCTAAGCTGCCTTCCATAGAAAATACAGGGTATACTCCAAACCAATCCAATACAATAGTAGAGCGGTCTAGAGATTAATTTGGCGAAGAGGGTTCACTACTGATGAGCCAAGCCCTCTCATTCAATAACTCATATCATTGTAGTAAGGTCTGTAGAGATAATATTTGATGATATTAAAAGAAACACATTGCCGGTATATTTATTTGTGTAAAATGTTAATACAATACATTCTCTAAAAAGAAAATTCCTCTAGTATTTGATTCTCTCTATTTGCTGGAGAATTAAATAATAATAATAAAGACTACTTGTCTGAATTTACAGGAATGTTATGTGGGATGAAATCTTAAAACAGAAACATAGTAATAATTTGATAGTAAAATGTCCCACTTGTATAAAATTGGGGATCCATAAATACACATACAGTTTAAATTCTACATCTTTGTTCAGATAGTTGCTGTTGTTACAAAGATGAATTAGTCATGTCTTTGGTGGTGTGTGCCAAAATAAATAAAACTAGTTTTTACAATCTTGTCTCCTTATTCTACTGTTGTTTTTATTTTGCTTATACCTAGTACACATGGTACAGGCCATGATAATCATGGTGGGTAGTTAGCGACTGCTTTTACTGTAAGTGCACCACATGTCTACACATGTGAAAAGCAGTTCGACTTTGCACTTACAAATGTGCCAGAGCCCTGTTTGGTTACTTGCACTCACTGGTGGGGTTGGACTTTTGCAAGAATCGGGGGCCATTGGAGCATTTTTTTTTTTAAACAGAAAAAAAGTGCCCAATGCGGGAATTGAACCTGGGTCGTAGCGGTCGAAAACCAAACGGTTTAACCCGCCTTCCACCGACCCCCTTATTCTACTGTGATGTACAATACCTTGTTCCACATCTTTGTCCCTCTAAATTAGAATGAGATAACCTGCAACCCCAAAACACATTATTGACTGTATTGACTCATCCATTGATGAGCTCTACTCATCCCCAGCAGACACCATCAACAAGCTTTACAAGCTTGATACCTAATATGATTGAGAGTGGAGATAAGAAAAAAGAAGAAGAGAATGAGATAAACATACATTGGAGATATTTACATTATTACATTTCAAATTGATGAATATTTTTCCATATAGTCACCAAAAGTCAAACTTGACATGATGGAGGCTAACAAAGACAACATCAAAAATACATTTTTTTTGCTTATCCCTAGTACACGTAGTACATGCTGCACAAGACTGGTACAGAGCAGGAGGGATAAGCACCGGTTCTGTCCTCCCAAGAGAACAACAGTCTTTGATTTCCAGACTTAAGTCTGGTCATCTACGGACAATGACTTTCCAGAATGGTTACAAGGTTTTCCCACTATGTACTAAGTGTCAACCTGTAACCCCAAACCACATTATTGACTGTATTAACTCATCCATTGATGAGCTCTACTCTTCCCCGGCAGACACTATCTAAAGTCTCAAGCTTTACAAGCTTGATACCCTGATATGATTGATTGGAGATAAGTAGGAAGAAGAAGACACGTAGTACAGACCATGATAATCATGGCGGGAAGAAGTAGGCGACAGCTTTTACTATAAGTGCACCACATGTCTACACATATGAAAAGCATTTCGACTTTTGCAACTTACAAATATGCCAGAGACCTGTTTAGTTACTTGCTCTCGCTTGGACTTTTACAATAATTGGGGCCATTGGAGCATTTTTTTTTTTAATCAGAAAAAGTGCTCAATGCAGGAATCGAACCCGGGTCGTAGCGGCCAAAAACTAATAGTTTTGACCATCCTTCCACAGACCCCCAAAAATACATTATTGATTTTGCTGTTGTATCCAAATTCATTGTCACCATAAGGCCAGAAATTAGTAGAATACTCCAAGGGTCCATGAGGGACCACAGGGAAGTTGTTCAGATTTCTTCCCATCTACATTATTGAAAACGGATGCTTATACACTTTTTGTTGGCTGCATTTTTCTAAAATATATTTTTTTAAAACAATAGGCAAACCTTGTTATAACAATGGGACTGTCGATATAACCATTATATGTTTTTGTTATAACTACAGTTAAAACAAATAGAGATTAAAACGTGAGACTTTAGAATCATATGATGTTATAAGTATCTTTTATAACCAATTGTCTGTTATAACGTGGTTCCATTGGGCTTCTAAAGAGAATCTGATTCAGGTATGTCTACACTGAACTAACGATGGGTAAATATCTTTTTTTTTTTTGCTTATCCCTAGTACACGTGGTACAGGCCATGATAATCATGGTGGGTAGTTAGCGACTGCTTTTACTGTAAGTGCACCATATGTCTACACATGTGAGAAGCAGTTCGACTTTGCACTTACAAATGTGCCAGAGCCCCATTTGGTTACTTGCACTCGCTGGTGGGGTTGGACTTTTGCAAGAATCGGGGGCCATTGGAGCATTTTTTTTTTAAACAGAAAAAAGTGTCCAATGCGGGAATCGAACCCGGGTCGTAGTGATCGAAAACCAAACGGTTTAACCAGCTTTCCACCGACCCCCCCGGTAAATATCTTGAATACTTTATATATATTGAGTTGGCAAGTAATCTAGGTGTGGTATACACTCATGGACAAAACTTGAGGAAGTGGAAAGTCTTTGATGTTGCTGGTTGTCTTTTTTTGAAGGAGACAGAGGTTGTTCACACTTGGTTATTTCTTCAATAAAGGTCACTGTAATATCTTTCAGAGTTATTGTCTGAATTCCAATATACATGCTGAAAGGTATAACTTCCTTAAGTTTTGTTCATGATTCTAGGTATTTAAACACCAGAGATTCAATCACAAATCTAAGTACAGCTAACCCTACTGATGGAAGGTTCGTGGCAAAGACCAAATAGGTAATATAGACTTCATTTTACTGTCCTCTGATCCAAGTTAAAAGCTTTTTGAATCCAAATTGTACCTTACCTCAGCTTTCCATTCTTTGCCCTGTTTTTTAACTACAAGGTAATAAGACCAAATCCAAATAAATAGGGCGATGTTTCAGCAACAGCATTGTTACCATCATCAGAAAAAAAAGACTAATTTAGTCTTTTGTCTGATGATAGTAACAACGCTGTTACCAAAACGTCACACATTATTTATTTATTTGGATTTGGTCTTATTACCTTGTAGTTTGAATCTATAATACAAATTGTACCTTATCATTTTAAAACTGATTTTGTTTCATCAGTGTCCATCAAGTCAACTTTTGGTGACACTATAGTGACCAATAATCTACAATTTGATCTGTCAGTGACCATCACATCTCATCTAATGACCTTCTGGTAGTTTTCTTGACCCCTTCTAGCCAGCTTATTACAGGACTTCCTCTCTTCCTTTAATTGTTCCCAACATTAACGTCTTTTCTAAACAATTTGCTTTCATTTTATGTCTGAAATAGATCAGTCTTTGTTTTCAAATTCTTGATATTCAACAGGATTAAATCATTTAAGATTGAAATATTTGTTTTTTTATCTGTCCATGATACTCTGAGTAGCTTTCTCATTATCCACATTTCAAAGGATTTAAATAACTCCACCTTTGCCGGTCCCAAGCCCGGATGAAAAAGGAGGAGGGGAGCAGTAACAAGCTCACTAAAAAACCTGGGCTCAGCTGGCCCGGCTGATAGTACCCTGTAAGGACTCCAGGGATACAGGATGAGCAGCGTTTGTACTCCATGTTAGGAGCGGCTGCACATGGTGTCTGTTCCTCGTGTCAGAAGCGGCCATTTCTTTTAGAGCTAAGTCGGCCTGCCACTGAGTAGTGCTCCCAGTCTTAAAGACAAAGGCAGACACATTCTACTTCACCCAGTGTGGAGATAAGAAAAAGAAGAAAGGCTTTATTTATTTTTCTTTCTTCTTTTCTGAGAGTCCAGCTCTCAATCCATAGGTATCCACAGAGAATACAAAAGCCTCTACAATTCTATTCTTTGTCTCTCTTGAGAGAAATGCCTTTAATTTCATAATCTTGTCCAATTTCATCATTTTGTCCTTTCCTAGTGCTATTCTTCTGTTTACTTCCTTTAAGCAATTTTCCATTTTATCAATACTGGATCCTAACAATATGAAGTGATCAACTATATTGTTGTTTCTAATCCCCTTGTGCAAAGATTATACAAATTCCATGAGTCCTCAAGCTGTTTTATGATAATCAGTGGTCTCTCCCAAAGGTCCTGTTTAGTACATCTAATGCAAGCCGTGTTCTGGAGCTGCAGTTTGTTATCGTTGTTAATTACAGTCTCGCAAATTTTTCTCTCACAGTGATAGAAATGTTGGGAGTTGTGCTGAGGAGGGGTTTGGAAAGTAAAAGTGGAGGGGTATAAAAGATAACACTTTATTGTTGGGTTCAACAGTGGGTGTGTATGGTTGCTCTGGACAGAACTTGAGATCACCATTCTGGCCAACTGTGTGGGGAGATTTAGGAATTCTTCTTTGGGATCTTGATGGTGACCTGCAGCAGTTTCCATGGCACCATTTAACTAGGGCAGCTTCTTATTACATTGTTGCAGAACATTTGGGGCAGAGATTGTTATAAACAACATATATATATATTTTGTTTCAGTTTACAGGGGTTACATTCGAATCACCTTACACATAATGAGTTGGTGGAGTAAAGGTTTGCTTCCCGACCTTGCGGCTGATAGGTGATATATATTATAAACAACATAGGAATTTGTGTTTGTTGGTTTCACAAATGATTCTGCAATAGTTGAGCTATTTAGAAGAAAATGTTCAACAGTACACTCATGGACAAAACTTAAGGAAGTTATACCTTACAGCATTTATATCAAGATTCAGACAATAACTCTGAAGACACAAGAGATATCCAAGTGGGAACAAAATTGCCTCTGTCTCCTTCAAAAAATATATATATATGACCGGTGACATCAAAGACTTTTCACTTCTTAAGTTTTGTCCATGAGTGTAGGTCTGGAAGGAGTCCTAGTTTCTAACCCAGAATATGCAAATGAGATAACAGGTTGATTT